>APFE030908881.1:39480-100844 GCA_000404065.3 Pinus taeda | reverse complement strand
CATGTATTCTGCCTCTGTAGTTGATAATGCCACTACAGATTGTTTCTTACTCATCCAACTGACTGCACCTCCAAATAGATTAAACACATACCCACTTGTAGATCTTCTTTGATCCACATCTCCAGCCTAGTCTGCATCAACAAAGCCATGAATATCCAACACTTTGTCCAATCCTAGTCTTCCTTGGTAGCACAGACCATAAACACTAGTGCCACGTAAATACCTGAAAACCCACTTCACTGTTGTCTAATGCTCCTTTCCTGGTTTTGACATAAACCTACTCAGTACTCCCACTGCATGTGCAATGTCTGGTCTAGTACAGACCATTGCATACATCAGGCTACCGACTGCACTTGCATATGGAACATGGGACATGTCCTCTTCCTCTTCTTGTGTCTTGGAACATTGCTCAGCAGATAACCTCACACTTACAGGAATAGGAACCTTCACCGGTTTACTATCCTACATATTAAACCTCTACAGTATTGTCTCGACATACTTCCTTTGGTTTAACCAGAGCTTCCTCTTTGCCCAATATCTTTTAATTTCCATGCCCAAAATATAGTTTGTAGCACCAGGATCTTTCATGTAGAATTTGGAGGACAATTGGGTCTTCAAATCCTAGATAATTTCTTTGTTATTTCCAACCAGCAACATATCATCCACATACAAGACCAAATAATAACACGGTCACCAATTAATTTAAAATACACAATGATTTGCTTTGCTTTTGGTGAAGCCAAGTCCCCGTATAAATGTATCAAATTTCTGATACCACATCCTTGGTGACTGTTTTAACCCATACAGAGACTTCTTTAACTTGCATACCAGTTCTTTCTTACCCTTCACTGCAAAGCCTTCAGGTTGCTTCATATAGATTTCCTCTTCAAGATCCCCATGAAGAAATTTTGTCTTCATATCCATCTATTCTACCTCAAAATCAAAAGCAACACCAATAGATAAAAGTAATCTAACAGAAGTTGCCTTGGCAACTGGAGAAAAAATATCACCAAAATCAATTCCCGACACCTGGGAATAATGTTTTGCTACCAACCAAGCTTTGTATTTCTCCACCTTTCCTTCTGCATTTGTCTTCTTCTTGAACATCCATTTGCTGCCAATGGGTTTCCTTCCAGCCGGCAACTCCACCAGATCCCAGGCCTCATTTTTGTACAAAGATGCCATTTCATCAACCATGGCCTCTTTCTAGAGTTTTCCATCCTCTGAATCCACTGCTTCCTTCATAGTTCTAGGATCATCATCAGTAACAGACAAAGAAAAATTTGAACAGAAAGTAGATGGAATATACCTTTCAGGCTACCTTCTTTCTCGAACTAATCTTCCCACAGTCAGAGTTTGTGGCTCTTCATCTTCTAATTCCTCCTCTGCTGTAGAGTTTGATTCTTCCTCCTTTAGCTCAAACTCTATGTTCTTAGGTTCCTTTGGTTGGACTTCATGTTTAATAACATATTTCACCTCTCTGAACACCACATCTCGGATGTACACAACCTTCCTTGTTACTGGGTTCCAAAGCTTATAACCCTTTAAACCATCCTTATACCCAATAAAGATGCACTTCTCAGATTTACTATCCAACTTGGTTCGTTTATCCTTTGGGAAATGTACATATGCATCACATCCAAATACCCTCAGATGTGAAAGAGAGCATTTCTTACTAGTCCATACCTCTTGCGGGTATTATCCTCCAATGTTGATGAAGGTGACCTATTGATTAGGTAACATGTAGTATCCACTGCCTCTGCCCATAATTCCTGTCCTAAATCGGCACCACTAAGCATGCTTCTTTCCCTTTCCATCAATGTCTTATTCATTCTTTCTGCAACGCCATTTGCTGAGGTGTATATGGAGTAGTCTTCTATCGTGCTATACCACACTTCTTACAGAATTCTTCAAATTCATTGCTGCAAAACTCTCCACCATTATCTGTCCTCAACACCTTTATCTTCTTCTCTGTTTTATTTTCCATGAGAGCCTTAAATTATTTAAACCTGTCAAAGGCTTCAAATTTATTCTTAAGGAAATATATCCATGTATTCCTTGAGAAGTCATCTATAAATGATACATAGCACACAGACTTACTTAATGATGGAACCTTCATAAGTCCAAACACATCACTGTGCACAAGTTCTAATATCTGCTTTTCCCTCTTACTACCAAAGGGGAAACTCACCCGATTATGCTTCCCATATACACAATTTTCACAAAAATCAAAATCCAGAGAGCTATTACTCATACCTTCTACCATACCTTTACCATGAAGTATTCGAAGGCCCTTCTTTCCAATATGTCCAAGCCTTTGATGCCACAACATGGTCTTCTCTCCAAAGACCACTAGATTTTCTGCTCCACTTTCAGAAACCACAGAACTGTTGCACCCATCGATAACAGTGCTACCTTGCAGCTTGTACAGAGTTCCAATTCGAACTCCCCGCATCAATACTAGTGCTCCCTGAACCATTTTGCAGGTATCCTTCTCGAACAATATTTTTACACTTGCATCATCGAACTTGCTTATAGAAATCAGATTTTTGGCAAATGCAGAAATATGCAGAACACCTGGAAGTGTTCTAACCCTTCCAACTTGTAACTTCAACTTTACCTTTCCGTGACCAACAATTTTAGCCTTCCTGTCATCCCCCAAGAAGACATCACCACCATCATATTTCTCATACTCACAGAACCACTCTCTAAAGGGAGTGAAGTGAAAGGATTCACTTGAGACAATCAACCATACCTCATGATCTACATGTGTACTTGAAGAAGCCAAGTACACATCCCCACCTTCATATGAGGTGGTTTTCACCTCTACAGAAGGAGCATCATCAGATCGCTTTCCTTTATCAGGAGCTTTAGATTTATAGTCCCTTTTATAGTGCCCTTCCTTTCTGCATTTCCAGCACACCACCTTTACAGGTTTTCCTGGAGATTTAGACCTCCCTCTAAATTTAGATCTCCCACTCGATGACTTATTTTTATTTCTGTTCTAGGACCGTCCTCATACAAACAAGGCATCACCATTCTGGCTCTCCATACTTTTCCATATCATCTCCTTCGTCAACAAGGATGAGACTAATTCATCAAACTATAAGGCAGTTGCATTGCTACCTATTGCAATAACCAGACTATCCCACGAATCTAGTAGAGAACACAACAAACTGATGCACTTATCTTCATTTGAAATTTTAATATCAACAGATGCTAACTGACTTACCACAATATTAAATGCATTCAGATGCTCTGTCACCAAGTCTCCATCTTTCATCCTTAGGTTATACAGCTTTTTCCACAGGAACAATTTATTCACCAGAGGCTTAGATTGGTATAAAGTCCCTAACTTGTCCCACAAAGCCTTCGTCATAGCTTCCCTTGATATGTTCAGCAATACTGAATTTGAGACACAAAATCATATTGTGCTCTTTGCCTTCCAATCCAACTTCTTCCATTCTTCATCGGACACTCCCATTGGTTTAGTATCCAGGTCTACCGTGATCCACTGATCTCTATCCACCAATAGATCCTCCATCTTGAGTTTGCACAACTCAAAACTTTGACTGTTAAATTTCTCGATCTCTATCTTTCCACTGCTCTCCATCTTCTTTCACCACCAGAATTGATCTCGCAGATATCCCACTGAATAGGATCTACCACAGGCTCGAGCGAAACCCCTAAGCAACAAAAGCGTCCCCTTGAAGCCAAAACTGCTATGATACCAAATGTAGGTTTTAACCCCGTACAGAAATTATCTGCATACAAATTCTTAAACACAGAAAATAAACAATGCGAAAGCATAACACATAAAACACATATCCACAGAGATTTTCCCCTGGATCCCAAAACCGGGACTACCAGCTTGATTTTTCATTACGTTCCTTTCAATGTTACAATACATATTTATACATGTTGAAGCATCCAATACCATGGATCGAAGACCATTGCGTCCAATACCATGGACCGAAAACCATCGCGTCCAAAAAACATGTGCGAAAATCATGCACAAAACCATAGGTGGGTCTGCCTAACCTAACATAGGTTCCAAAACCAAAAAATTTTGGGGTGCTACCCCAAACCCCAAAAAGTTGGGTTACGGGTACACCTCAAACCCCATGTGACCCCCCCTCTAACCCCTTGGTTAACTACGTGGGCTAGTCGTGGAAAGAATATAACACAACCCAACAACAATCATACACTGGATTTCGTAGGTGGTCAGACCACTTTTCCTTCAGAGAAGGTCCACAACATTTACATCTGTGATACCCTTTTGTAGCAAGACTTCTGAAATTATTGTATATAGGGTGACAAGTTAGCGACCATGAAGATCTAAAAAATTACAGTGAATTAAATTAATATGCGAAATAATATTATTACTAAGAAAATCAATAAGAATGTAATTTACCATAGAAAAATCCTAAGCCTAGATAATCATGTATGGTGTAAGTACATATGCCATATAATATAAAAAAATTCTCTGTTACAATGGGTCTTGATACATCGTACACATGTATCCCTTCCCAAAATTTCTTCAATTCATCTACCAATGGTTGTAAGTAGACATCCATATTCTTCACTTTCTTTCTTCCAAGGACTATGAGAGCCAATATAAGATGTTCATTTTTCATGGACAAGGATGCAGGGATATTGTTATTGATAACTACTGTAAGGTAAACAGAATAGTTTGTGTTTTGGAGGGAATATGGGTTGACGCCATCCATAGTTATGCTAACTTGTAGAACTCATACTTCATACTTGAAAGTTTTTGGCCATGTATCCTCTATATGCTTCATGGCTATTGAATCTGTTGGGATTTGCATAACTCCTAACTCACTTCTGTGTGAGGCATGCCATCCCTGAAACATAGCTAGTTATTTACAATGAAAGAGTCTTTAAATCCTTGGGATTATAGGCATGTCCCTCAATATGTTATGAGGAGGACCATGTGATTTACCATTTTTTTAATTACGGTATTTGTCATGCCCACATTTTGGATATATCTCTTTCTTTACAAATTCTCCTCTATATAGAATATAATCATTCAGACATGCATGATCTGATATGTACTTAACACCCAAAATTTTTAACAATTTATTTTCCTCTTTGTAGCTACCTGGAAATAAATTATCACTTAGAATAACCTTATATTTGAATATCCTGCAATTGGTGGGGAATATTATTGTCCAATGTCAATATTTAACATTCATAAAATTGACCATTTTTAAATTTGATTGTGTGACAAAATATAAGGAACTTGATCAATCATGGAAGTCAATTACCTCAATATTGCCGAGAAACATGCATTCGACATGTCAAAATTTTCCTTCACATTGTACAATAATATTGTTGTCCCCATCTGTGTAGATTTTTACTTTCTTCCGTGTCCAAAGAGAGGGGTGGTGGAAGCATATTTCAGGATTTCAAACAAGGTATCATTGATATGAGCATCATCCCCTAGCTCATCATTCTAGAATGCATCTAAAAACATTGCCTCCATGGAATTCATATCCTATAAGTAATCATTCATACCAACCTCCATTTGATTGCCTCCATTGCCAACTTGTCATAAAGAACTACTATTGTAGTGGGGTGCTCCAGAAGATGGTAGGTGGGTTGCTCATGATCACTAGAATCCCAATTTCAAAAAATATTGAATGTCATTAGTACAATATCAATGATATTAGTAAGCTCTCAATGCAATTTATTTGTTGAAATTATATTATAAGAAACAATTATTACCATCATTGATCCAAGATTATGACTGAAAGATGCCATGTTCCAATTGGCAGGGTGATGAGGTTGTCCATTTTCATCTACTAATTGCTTGTGATATGTTGCTCCTAATAAGAGCTTCTGATGTTTTTGAAAATATGGAGCAATATTTTTTGCATCTGAACTTGATTTTGAATGGAGTTCCAGCAAATTTGGATACATTTTTATTCAAATTGACTTGGATTAAAAAACAATTAAATATTCAAAATATAAATAAAATTTGAACTTTCTGAAGATGGAAAGGGAGAACTCTACGAAGGACTTTGATTAGAAACATGGAATGAGATGGAATTTGAAGAATTTGACATTTGATATTATTGATATTTTGTCCCTCCATTTGAGAAAAATCAGAAATAAAATTTGTGTGCATATCCAAAATTAATCTCGACAACCATATAACCAAAATATGAATTTCAATATAGTTTTGAAACCATGTTTCAATAATAAAGAGATATTAAGTGGAAATGTATACTATGAACTACTATAATTCATGTGGATGCATCCCAAAGGATAATTTAAGATTAATATGTTATTTTATGTGAAATTAAAATTTCGTATAGCTTTTAAACCAATATGGTGCGCTTATTAGAATAAAGAGCACCAATGCATTTAAAAAATTAACAGCATCAGGGCACTCAAAAATACCTACATCAGTTTCTGGCTTCCGAAAAAAATATGTTATCATATCGACGCTCTTCTACAAAAACATGCCGATGCATTTCAAAAAAGAAAAGCACGCTATGCACCTGTTTCCCGATTTAAAAAAATAGAAATGAGTTCAACCAAATCGGTGCTCTTATACTAGTTAGATCACCAATGATATTAATATAAACCCCACCATTGCTTTAAAAAAATTAATTGCACTGTTTCAGGTTTCGAAAAACAAAAAAAAATGTATCATGTCGGTACGTTGAAAAATATTGTGATCCTCACAATGTCGATATGTATTTTTATAAACACATAAGTGCACTTTTTTTATAAATGCACCAGTGCGCTTGACTATCAAATGCACCAATGTGCAAAAAATTGGAAAAAAATGATTTTTTATTTATTTCTTAGAATTTAAAAAATGAATGGCAATTGATTTTTCGAAATCTAATTTCATAAAGCCTTTTAAATAGTAAAAATTTATTCACTATTCATTATTTTACCCAAAATTTAAAGTGAGTGATTTGCAAGAGAGACATAATAGGAGCATTGTGTAGTAGTAGAACTATTTAGAAGATTAGAAGTTGAAAGCTATGGTGATTCACTCAAAAACTTGCACAATAAAAAATTTATAGTATTTGTTAGGGTTTAATTAAAAGAAGGATCATTTGCACGAGAGACATACTTGAGCATTGTGGAGCTGCAAAATAATTTGGATCTGCTGAAATATTAGAAGTTGAAAGGTATGTTGATTCACTCAAAACCCTAGATAGAAAAAATCTTAAATTTTACAATTAAAATATTTACAATTTCTATTAGATTTATTCGCACTTCAAGGAAAAAAAACCCATAGAATAAAATATTTACTATATATTTTACTAGTAATTTTTTTTTGTGATATGCTTTCCTATTTAAATTTAATTAAAATTCCGACAAGAAACAAAAACATTCAATACTTACCTTAAACCCTTGCTTCTTTCTGCAAAATTTCACCTTAGGGTTTAATTTCCTATACCACTTCACAATTAGGGTTTTTCAATTTAGGGATTTTAGATTTAATGGGTTTGTGTACTTACTATATATAGGATGTTTGACATGTAAAGTAGGGGAATCAATTATTGAATTAGATCCAAATCCTATTGACACTCTCTATTTTTTTTTAAATGACTATATGTTCCGCGATGTGCCCTCTATAATATAACACACCAGTGTTCCCTGTGTAATACAATGCACAGACATATTATAACACTATATTTTGTCGAGTATGTTAATCATTGCTCCTGGTGTAATATAATGCATCGACACGTCTCTTCCAAATAACATTGTTAAATCATTTTGGTGTGTTTATCCTTACAAATTGCACTATAATAATTTAAAACTAAATTTGAAAATTAATTTTCCATAATGGTGTTAAACAATTAAATGCTTTGCGCATTAAATTTTCTAAATGCATTGGTACGTTTATTTAGATCAACGCACTGATTAGCAGATCATTTTTGGTTCAAAATTATTTGATTTATTTGTAAAATATATTTAAAGCCTTCTATATTGAATCCTATAGGTTGTATATTGATAAAAAATGTCTCGGAATGTCTCAAGTAAAAAAAATACTGATTGACACAATGATAACACATAAAAAAACAAATAAGGTAATTTCTTTGTAAATTATTACAAAATTAATATCTTTGAGTTATATGTAATTTTAACTAATATGTATTGGTTGGTGTGTGTCATGCAAAGCCACAAAATGAACAAGGTCGATAAGATTATTTCTCATCTATGTGCAGAAAAGTGTAAAAGCTCAATAGAAAAATTGTAGAATGATGAATGAGGTGAATGAAAAAACACTATTCAATATGAGTTTGTTTTTTTTTTTTTTTTCATTAATAATATACTTAAGAATATTAGATAACATGTTTCAAAAAATCTATTAATTGACATATGTTTAATGTTATACAATGAAAAACAACAAAGGAAAATATCAATGTCATTCTAAGAAAATAAAAACTATAGAACATATAAATGATGATGAATTGGTCCTTAGCTCATTTGGAGTGGTGATGGAGGTAAATGAAAGGGGGGATTTTTTTTTACAGGACTATGAGGGATCTAGTGGAATGAATGTATAGATGTACTTTCCACTTACAATAGAAAAATCAATCCAATGATTCTAAGAACCAAATTGTATCTATGCTATAAGAAGTGTTTCCAGAGGAATGGTCAATGAGACATGTCAGACTTGCAATAGCAAAAACGTACACCAACAAAAAACAATCATTATGAAGGTAATATTCCTAATTGTATAAAGCAATTTTCTAGAATTATATGTCTATATTACTACAAACCATTCATTTATTAATCGATTTTGTTATATTTAGTTTCACTATATCATTATAAAAATAGTTTATTACTGTTTCAGGAAGATTATGAAAATCTCAAACGATTGATGTGCTAATATATGAAACATGCCAGTAGGAATGTCCAAAAAAGTGTATAAGGAGATGGTCAAAAAAATGGACATAATTGCATCACAGAATGAGCCATCTTAACAACAACATGCTTCAAATTTATGTAATCATGATTGAATTTGTACATATAAAATAATAATTTAACATTAAATATTAATTTTCAAGTAGTTTCTTGCAGAAAAGAAAATAAGATGGAACTCATTCAGCACATAAAACAGGACGACAAGGAAGAAAACAGTTGATTTCAAAGTTTGTGAGTAATTGTTAATATTTCCTTAAACAAGCGAAGGTTTAATTTTGTATATTTTAAGTTGTTTTACAACAACCATCCTTGAATATCTTCAAATATATGTTAACATTCGAAGAAGAGCCATCTGAAGAATTAATTAACATTGGTTTAAATAAGGGTTATGAGTATATGTTGGCATATCAAAATTTAGTTGTGTAATTTGTAAGTATCTATGTTGTTTTACTTCTATGAGTTTATAATTAATAGAAAAAAATATCCTTTATATTGAATCTATGATTTATAATGGGGTTTAAAACATGTAGGAAACAAAGTATGGAACTACGCTAGCAGAAGACTTGTTGCAACAATGATCTGAATTGGAGAAGATTAGTAATGTTGTGTAATTCCCCATTCAGAAATAAACCCAAGATTATTATCATTTTATTTTTCAAGTGCTTAAGGATTCAAAACTTTCAAAATTAACAAATTCCCATGAGAGTTTCTTATGTAAATGTTATGAACAATTTAACATGAAAACATATGCTGAACAACAGAAATATAACAACAATGAACATCAATATACAACACACAATAAGCACTTGATAAAGGAGTTCACCCATATTGGGCTACGTCTCCTTGGTCTAACTTCCAATGGCTTGGGCCTCTCTATTATGCTCAAATTAAATCAAAAGTGTGTTTACAATGCTCAGATGCCTCTGAAACGTATCTCAAATGAATTTAGAATAGCCAAAACTTCTAGAATATAATATTCTTGCAACTTATTTGAATAAGAACTAAAGGAGTTATGAATTCTCCCAGTTCTCCCACTATTTGTTCCACAAAATGCTCCAAAACCGACATAAAACTACAAATCAGCCCCAAAATCTGCTAACCAGGTAATAATTTATTTGCACTGCAGGCCATATTTTGTCGGTCATATCGCAGATCGAAATCAACAAGTTTCAGTGGGCGGAATGTCTTGTTTACCCAACAAAATAATGTGATTGTGATATCGCAGACCCGTCGAAGTATTAAACTGTGACATATAACATTATCGCGTCCAGGGTCTTTCACATTCGGGACTTAACATGCTTAGGGGCCAATTCTTGTTATTGTTGCGATTGTAAGATGCGATCGCATCACATCGCATCGCATCACTAACCTTGTCGGGGTCGGGGCCGAGGCCAATGCTTGTAGACTAATCCCTTTCACCGATTGTGATTGTGATTTGATCGCATCACAACCCAACCTACTGGGGGCTTATTTCTAACACCTTTTCTACTTACCACTACGATATGCAATTTGTGAAGTCCAATGGTGGACTACCACTTGGCGCCTCCTCATTGGCTGAAGACCTGCCACATCATCCCAATCGTGCCATGTAGGCAAGTCAAACTTGAACTTTGACTTACTCTAACTTCTGTATATGAACTCGGATTTGAGTGTCATTCACACTCTTGGACTCAGAATGATGAGTTCTTCAATATGAAGCTGAGTTTGAGAAGATTCTGACGCTTTGATATTTTAGCATAATTTTGAGCACCTGATCAATCCTCACCACTACAAGCCTTTTGGACTCCAAAAGGATCATTTTCATTTATTGAACAAATGAGGCTACTATTCCCTCACCTTCCCCACTTCAATCCATTTTTCCTTTAATGGATGTGTACCTTTGAGACCCACTTGAAGGTAATCAACATTTCCTCTTTTAGTTGTCCTTGTCCTTTTGTCAAGTATAGTGTCTCGCTGAAGCACATGAATGTATTCTGGAGAAAAGTATTCAGTAGATGGAATTTTAGCATTCTCTCCTTCATCTTCAATTAAAGGAGCTTCATACAATCTCAAATTTTCAACATTAACAACAGAATAGATTTGCATATATGAAGGAAAATCAAGCTTGAAAGCATTATTACCAATCTTTTCCAGAATTTCAAATAGACCATAACAAATTGGTTTTAGCTTTTTACCTTCACCTTGAAGCCTTTCCTTGCTAATGTATAGCCAAAATTCATCACTACTTGAAATTGATGATCCACATGAGGCTTATCATGCCTTGCTTTATACTTGCCTTGACTCTTTTCTAGTTGTTCATGAACTGTTTGGTGAATCAATTGAATTTGTTCAATGAATTTCTTTGCTTTGTCTATGTCACTATGTCCATCTATAGCTACATCTTTCTCAAAGATGAAATCCAAAGGAGTTTAGGAAAATACCCAAGACATGCCTTAAAAGGAAAAGTTAGAGTAGAAGAGTGTTTTGCTCAGTTGTAAGCATTTTGAATATAATGCAATTGTTCATCCCACAAATTAGGATGTTTGCTGCAATATCCTCTTAGCAAATGAATGATTGTCCTATTAACCACTTCAGTTTGACCATCTATTTATGGATGGAAGGTTGTACTTTTCTTCAATTTGGTCTCCATCAAGTTCCATAAACTTGACCAAAAATTCCCAACAAATCGAGAATCACGATCACTTACAATAGAAGTAGGCAATCCAAAATGAAACCATACGTTTTGAAAGAAAATTTGAGTTGTTTGTTCAGTTATAATTTGCTTTTTACAATGCATTAACATGCACATCTTGCTGAACCTATCCATAACTACATACAAATAATCATGACCTTTCCTTGACAAAGGAAGACCTCCTACAAAATCCATAGAAACACTTCTCCATGGTCTTGAAGGCACTGGAAGTGGTGTGTACAACCCTAGTTTCCTATTACTAGGCTTACTAACTACACACAATGAACAACCTCTTATAAAATGTGACACACTTTCAAGCATACAAGGCCAATACAAATATCTCTGAAGATTTTCCATTGTTTTACTTACACTGAAATGTCCAGCAATAAGGGAAGTGTGTGCTTCCCTTGTGACATTTACTCTCTCTCCCTATAGAACAAAATTTTTTCCCAAATGATACAACATATTATCATGTACATGGTATTCTAATTCCTCAATTTTTTGGCCTTGACTCAAGTTTAAATACACCACTTGAAAGTCAATGTCCTGTGCGTATTGTTCAACATAACTTTCAAGCAAAATAGAATTATTCTCGAGTAGAATGGCTACATTTACAACTAGTCTAGAAAGCATATCAACAACTCTGTTATAAATTCCTTTCTTGTACCTGATTACCAAGTGGAATTGCTATAAAAATCCCATCCAACAAAAGTTCCTTGACTACTACAATTTGGTTTGAGATTATAGATATTACAAATGTTGATGATCGGTGTGAATAATGGTTTCTTTTCCCATCAAATAATGCTTCCATTTTTTCACACTTTGTACCAATGCATAAATCTCTTTATCATATGTAAGATAATTAATAACAACACCATTAAAAATTTCAGAATGAAATGAAATGGGCTTACCATGTTGTAAATGAAGTGCACCCATGGCATAGTCACTTGCATTTGACTGTATTTCAAAGGGTTGTTTCAAGTCTGGAAATGCTAACACTGGGGCTAAACTGTTCTTTTGTTTCAAAGCATCAAATTCTTTTTCTTGTTTGCCTCCCCACTAGAAGACAACCTTCACATTGGTCAATGCATGTAGTGGAGTTTCTATGGAGGAGAAATTGGCAATGAACTTCCTTCAATACTGTGCTGCTCCTAAAGGACTCCTTACTTCTGTGACTAATTTGGGTATTGGCCATTCCACAATGACAAGAACTTTGGAGTGATCAATCTTCAGCTCACCTCCTTCAACTATGTGGCCCAAATACACTAAGGAAGTTTTCTTGAATTCCCATTTAGACATCTTTAGAAATAACTGTTCTTTTCTCATGACATCCAAAACTTTCCTAACATGCTTGACACGCTCTTCCTGTGATTTTCTGAATATCAAAAATATCATCTAAATAGACAATTACAAACTCATCGAGAAATGATCTTAAAACATCATTCACAACTCTCATGAATGTAGTTGGAGCATTGCAAAGACCGAAAGGCATAACCAACCACTCAAACAATCCCTGTTTGGTTTTAAAAGCAGTCTTCCATATGTCCTCCTCAGCTATTCTAACTTGATGATATCCACTTCATAAGTCTAATTTAGTGAAATACTTTGCATTTTTCAACTGATCTAGCAAATAATCTATTCTGGGCAGTGGGTATTGATTCTTTATTGTGATCTTATTTAAAGCTTGATACTATACTCCTAGCATAAGAGCTCTTTTCCAACTCTTGACTATACTCTTACACATTTGACGTTTCAACTATCTCAAATTTTGCCAATTCATAATGGCTTTTTGCATACGAGCTAAAGGGTAGAGCTATCTCTTTATAACATCAATGAAATCAGACCAGGTAATAGATATCTTACCATGTTTTTTGATCTTATCTTGAGTCCTTGGTTCCCACCATACAAGTGTTGCACCCTCCATTCTCAATGAAGCCAACTGAATCTTGATATCATCCTCTTGAATGTTCTAAATTCTACAATACACCTCCAAATCATGAATCTAGTTATCCAACTTCTCTACATTAACTTCTCCATTGTACATAGGCAACTTGAATTTAACATCAAGCTTTAGAAAAGGTGATTTACCGACCCCTTTTCAAGAATGATGATGAGTATGAGTAATGGTGGTATTGGTGGAAGAGTGTGAAGATTATTTTGAAGAAGAAGATGAAGAATATGGTGGAGATGGTGGAGGTTTGTCTCCATTCCCATTATTTCCTTTTCCTTTATCTTCTTTTCCATTACCTCCTCCTGAAGAGCCTTCTCCATTGGGAGGCTTAGAACTTTCTCCTCGTAGCCTGTTGTTCCTCTCTTCATAGATGACCTTAACCATCTCTGTCATATCAAAGAAGGCCTTTTTGAACGTCTTCTCATCTTCTGTCATGATAGGTTCTCCTTAATGAGACATGGTCTCTGAAGTCTCAGCTACAACTTGAGGTTGTATGGGTGTTGGAATATCAACTACAACTTCTGCAACTTGAGATTGAACTGGTGTAGAAGACTTTGGAAACCTTGCTCTTCTTCCACTTGACCCAACTTCTAGGCTTTCAACCATCTTTTATTCACCTCTTTTGAGCCATAACCTTTTGAGCATGACATAAACTTGCAAGCAATTAAATCCTTCTTTCACAAAGAAAATATAGTAAGCAAAACTAGTGCTCTGATACCAACTTGATCTGAATTGGAGCAGATTAGTAATGTTGTGCTAATTCCCGATTCAGAAATAAACCCAAGATGCTTATCATGTGCTTTTTCAAGTGCTTAAGGATTAAAAACTTGCATAATTAATAGATTACTATGAGAGTTTCTTATGTAAATGTTATGAACAATTTAACATAAAAACATATGTTGAACAAAAAAAATATAATAGAAATGAACATCAATATACAAATAACAACAAGCACATTATAAACGAGTTCACCCCTCTTGGGCTACGTCTCCTTGGTCCAGCTTCCAATGGATTGGGCCTCTCTATTATTCTCAAATTATATCAAAAGTGTGCTTACAATGCTCAAATGCCTCTGAAACCTGTCTCAAATGAGTTCAAAATAGCCAAAACTACTAGAATAGACTCTTTTTGCAACTAATTTGGATAAGAATTGAAGGAGTTATGACTTCTCCTAGTTCTCCCACTATTTGTTCCACAAAATGCTCCAAAACTAGCAGAAAACTATAAATTAGACCCAAAATCTGCTAACCAGACAATAATTTCTCTCTATCACGGGCCATATTCTATTGGTCGTATCACAGATTGCAATTAGTGGGTTTCGGTGGGTGGAATGTCTTGTTTACCAAGCAAAATGTTGCGATTGCGATATCGTGGACCAGCTAGAGTATTAAAATATGACATATAACATTACTGCATTTGGAGTCTTTCACATTCGGGACTTAACTTACGCTGGGGCCGATTTCTGTTACTGCTGCGATTGCAGTAACTTTTCTAAGGTTGAGGCCGATGCATGTACATCAATCCCTTTCACCGATTGCAATTTCTATTTAATAGCATCGCAACCCAACCTACCGGGGCTGATTTCTAACACCTTTTCAGCCTACCGCCGAGATATGCAATTCATGAGGGCCAATGGTGGGCTGCCACTTGGTGCCTCCTCATTGGATGAAGACCTGCCACATCATCCCAATCCTGCCATGTAAGCAAGTTAAACCTGAACTTTGACTTGCTCTAACTTTTTCATATGAAGTCGGATTTGAGTTTCGTTCACATCATTGGATTCAAAATGACGAGTTTTTCAGTCTAAAGCTAAGTTGTAGAATATTCTGACACTTCGATTTTTTAGCATAATTCTGAGCACCTGATCAAACAAGGCATGAGACTTGGTTTTGAAACCATGTGAAGTTTATGAGTCACTTCTTACTATGGTACATTGATATTCAATTTACATCAACCTATATTATTTATTTCAATTTTCGTTATTCTCACCAATGTAGATACGCTCATTACATTTTGTTTGTATGTTTGCAAAGGGAACTACAAGATCAAGAAGACAAAAACAATTGATGAAATCAACAAAACATTCCTCCAAGTAACCCAAGTCATGGAAGTAGATTGAGCATTGACAACAATTTTACTGAAGAATGATGATCGATTTGGATATCAATGCAACCTGTTGTATTTTTTGAAATAATTTTCTGTGAAAATAAAACATTTTGTTTAATTTAATGGACATAGTGTCCCAATTGAAAGACAAGGGATTACCAATAATAATCTCATTTTGTATGACAAAGAGCCTCTTATTGATATATACTAAAATATAATTTAATTTATTCTATTATGTTATCCAATGTCATTGTGAAATGTTACACCACTGATTAAATATATGGATGATTAAATATTATAACGAAGAAATGTTAAACCTAATAATATAACAAATTAATCCAAACATCATATATAAATAAAATAATCAAATTTTAATTTATATGAATATTGTTATAAGATATATTTCAATTTTTCGATAAATAACATATTTAAAAAATTACAATAATTACACTATCACAGGTTGACCTTTCCAAAAAAGAGAAAATCTCATTCAAAAAATTGGTGTGTCTATAACATACAAAAGAATCAGTGTGCTTTTTTATATAAAATCATTGTGACGACATCTTTTTTCATTCCCAATTCCTTTTAAGAAAATGACAACATCGGTGCATTTATCACTTCAAACATAAGTCCTGTTTGATATTAATTCCTCGGTGCATTGTAATTATAAAAACCTTAGTGCTTTCATACAACTAACTCCCCCATCCTACAAAATATTATTTCCATCTTGGTACTTTATGAAAACTAACAACATCGGTCCTTTTCTATAACTAACACATCAGGGCCTTTGTACTAACGATATGCATTAGTGTTGCAAGTTGAAAAAAAAACATCAGAGCAACAATTATTTTTTGTGTGCCACAGTGTCATTCCTTATAAGAACACCTGAGGTATTTTTTATCTCTTAACACCAGTGCGGTATATATTGTGAATCAGTATTCTTTGATTTCAACACCTTAGTGCTCTTAGTTATGTATGTTGCCTAATGATTTTATGTATCTAGCACATTGGTGCTAGCACTTGTTCCATTAAGTGCACCACAAACAAAACATCTGCTTTTTTTCCGCAGAAAAATCAAACCATCTATTGATATAAGAAGGTTACATAGGATAATGCAAAGCATTTTCATTTCCCTTATTTCAAAGAAACCAAAAACAGCTGTTTGTGGAGATTTCCCAATATTCCTCCAAACAACCCTGTCAAAACCATTCTTTAGGACAACAAGATAAGCTTTGGTTTCCCCAACCCCCGGCTTCCTAGTAGGAAAACAGCCGAAACAGGGTGAGGGACAAACCACCATGTCAAAAATCCAGATAGTAGGAACTGTGCTAGCTGTATGATAGTTTAGTATAAAAAAAAGACAGGAACTCAGGCCTCCAATGAGAGGAAAATAGCACTGAGTCCTGTTACAGTTTATATAATAACATAAAAGTTTTTGTAGCAGTATATACAAAGAAATAGAAAGCCGGAAAGTGAAAGAGAGTTGTGGGAAACTCACAAGTTATGGGAAAACTGGAGGAGCAAGTCGCCTTGCCACCTCGTCCACCACTTCTTCTACTGACCATGCGCCCAAATCCTGCTCAGTGCCTTTTTTAGAAAGGTTGTCTGCTTCTGTGTTTCTTTCCCTGAAAATATGACAAGTTTGAAGCTCAGAAAAACAAATTTTAAGTCGAACAATCTCATTAAGCAAAGGAGTTAAAAGAAAATTCCTGCAATGATGCATTCCATTGGCCCACTTGATTGTATTCAGAGAGTCACCAAATATCTAAGCCTCACGTTCATTGTGCAAAGAGAGCCAGCAAAGAAGCAAATGTAAGGCTTTTAATTCAGCAAAATTATTTGTTCTGGTGCCAAGTCCAATGGATGCTTTGAGGAGAATCCCTGAGGGAAAGTGGATAACCAGACCAGTGCCACATTTCTTATTCATATTTGAGGCCCCATTGAAGTAAGCCCACGGGATGGAGCCCTTTATTTCTTCTATCTGAACAGGCCTAGTACGCTGAGGAGAGGAGGGAGAGGATATGCTTTCATAAATGGCCACTCTCTCTGCTGCTAGTCAGGCAATGGGAAAGAAATTATCTGTGAAAATTAGGCGGTTTCTGGCAAGCCAGATTCCCCACACAACCAATAAGGGCAGCGTTCTAACTTTATCATTGGGAGCGTGCTGCCACCAGTTGTTCCAGGTCTCATAAATCTCCTCCCCCTCCCAACTTAGGGGGATATTAGTCAATCATAGCATTTCATTACAGAGGCTTTTAGAAAAGGGACAGGCAAGGAAGATATGTTGGGGAGTTTCCTCGCTCTCCTTACACAAAGAACACCACCCGGGGCCATTTTTCCCCCTTTTTTGGAGAAAATCCCAAGTGGGTACTTTTCCTTGTAGAACACACCAGAAAAACAACCGAGTCTTGGTTGGCCCTTTCAATTTCCACAGTGGCTTGGCCCACCAATTTGTTTCCTCCCACCCCTTTTGGGACATAAGCTAGTGATATCCCTTGTTAGGAGAGTAGAAGCCCATCTGTGAATGCACCCATCTCAGCTCGTCTGGCTCATTGGTAATACGAATGTGAGAGTTCAGCAGACCAGCACGGAAAGCCCTCCATTCCTCTTGCTATCTTCATTCTAGGGAAAGGAAATCCCCTGATAACCACTCTTGTTGACAAATAGATGAGTTTACAGGATCAACAATTTGACAGAGAAAGAAAAAACCTTTGTTATTTAGATGTTCGATCAGATCCCGTGAGAGGGCGTATGAGTCCAGGAAGCCCACCCAAAAATCTCTTCCAAGCCTTACTGAGCTGCCATCACCTATTTTCCATGCCAACCCTTTTTCAATAATCTATACAGCTACCACCAAAGCTTTCCAGATAACAAAGGAATTTTTTGATGATTTGATGGGCTGTCTGATCCATTCCAAAGGAGAGATTGGGTCGATATACTTTCTTCTGGTCACAACAGTCCAAAGACTGTCCGAAACTACCAGCCTCCAGGCTAATTTAGCAGCTAATGACTGAGAGAAAGGAAACAAGTCCTTTATCCTCGATCCACCCCAACATTTTGGTCTAACAATTTTATCCCATGCGACCCAGGGAGTAACATGGTCATTCTTCTGTCCAGTCCATAAGAACCTGCTGCAGATTTTATTTATTTTCAGCAGAATGCATTTCAGCACCCAGGTGAGACTAGCCTAGTATACATGGATGGCCAAAACCACAGATTTAATCAAAACTAACCTGCCAGCCCTTGATAGCCATTTAAAGCTCCAATGTTTCATTCTGTCCTCAATTTTCGCCAAAATCCAAGACCAGTCTTGAACCCTATAGGAGTCAGGGTTAAGCAAAAAACTGAGATATTTGAAGAGGTCATGAAGGGACTTTGCTTCAAAAGGGAGTATCTCTTTTGCTCTGTTCACTTCAGAAAGTCAGAGGCCTGCAGTAGTGATGGAAGATTTCTGATCATTTATGACCAGATCCATGGCTTTTAGGAAAATGTCTAGAATCCTTCTAATGCAGCAGCAGTCATCCCGGCTCCCATCACAAAATAATAGAATATCATCTATGAATAGGAGGTGAGTTACCCAAATATTAAGCCCAACTTCAATCCCTTTCAGATCACCCTGTCTCTTTGCCACTTTGATCATTAAGCTTAATCCTTCAACTGTGAGTAGGAACAACAGTGGGGAGAGGGGACATCCCTGGCGCAGACCCCTTTGAGGATTGAAAAAATCTGAAGCAGCACCATTGATTAGGACAGCAATTGAGGTCGAAGAAACACACCCCATAATTCATCTCACAAAGTCATACCTGAACCCAAGGTGTGTTAGGAGAAGCCTTAGATACATCCAGTTGATTCTATCATATGCCTTAGAAAGATCTATTTTGATGATGGCCCCTTTTTTCTGACTCTTTTTGAGGCTGTGAAGGGTTTCCTGAGCTACTCCAACAGCCTCATGAATTTGTCTTCCATCCAGAAAGCCAAATTGTTCCAAGGAAATGTTTTTGGAGAGGAAAGGTTTTAGCGTGGAGGCAACAATTTTTGCAATAACCTTGTATAAGCAAGTGCACAATGAAATGGGGCGAAAATCATTAAAGGAAGACGGGTGGTCAGACTTTGGGATGAGGGTTAGGAAGGTAGCATTGAAGGGCTGGTAGACCAATCCTGAGACCTTGGATTCTTCCACCACCGCGGTCAAATCTTCGCCTAGGGCGTCAAAAAAGTGAAGGAAGAATTCCACCGTCCAACCATCCGGTCCCGGGCTTTTCTCTTTTTGCATCAACTTTAGAATAGCTTCCACTCCATCTTTAGAGGCCGGAGACATCAAAAGATCATTGCCTTCTTCATCAATGAAGCTTGGGAAGAAATGAGCTACTCTTATAACTTCAGTAATAGAAGCTTCTGCTGGAGCTCTAAACAGATCTTTGAAGGAGGCAACCTCAAGAGAGGCAAGCTCTTCAGATGACTGAGCCTTTTCCCCATTCTCTTTTGGCATTTCCCAAATGGTATTTAAATTTTTCCTTCCTTTGGCATATTGCTGGAAGAATTTTGTGTTTTCATCCCCCACTTGGAGCTAGATAGCCCTGCTCTTCAATTGTTAGCTTTCCTCCTTTACCTGAAGAATTTTCCTTCTAGCTGCTTCAAGCTTCCAGATTCTGTCTCGAGAGTCCAAGGTGGCATAGCCACCACCTTCCAGATCTTCCAAAAGCTCAAGTTCAGCATTTATAACCCTTAACTCCTCATCTTCCTTCAATGTATTTTGAAGAACCTAGGCTTTAGTTGCAGTCTTCAAACGTTTTAGGTTATTCATGAAAGCCTTACTCCGACTCAGCCCCTCCTCATTAGCTGGCCCATCCTTCCTCCAAGTAGTATTAAAGAGAGTTTCAAAGGAGTCATCGGCAAGCCAAGAGGCATTGAATTTGAAAGGGGACCCATGTTTTTTGAGAGTTCCTTTTGCCTCCATCAGAATTGGGAAGTGGTCAGACAGGCCCCCTTCACCCACCCAATGTCGAAAAATGGACAATTTTTCAGATAAATCTTCACCTATGAGAAAACGGTCCAATTTCTTACCCACCCTGTCATCACCCACTCTTTTATTTCGCCAAGTAGGTCTGGATTTGAGGAGCATAAGATCGACCAGATGGGAAGAGGCTATCTTGGAAAGGAAAAAGTCTGAAAGAGGTTCCGCACGAGCATTTGCTCCCCAAGATTCCGAGACCCCCAGAGAGAAATTGAGGTCCCCCCCAATGATCAGATTAGGGTGGGAAAGAAAAGATTTTTGGAAAAATGAAGACAAGAACAACTCCCTCTCTTGACAAGGCCCATAAACATTAAGGAGAAGAAGAGGTAGAAAAAGCTCCTTAGAATAAATCTCCAACTCCAGAGAGTGATCATACCCCCAAGTAGAGATTTCCCTGAGATTTCTTGCTTTATAGCCTGTGACCACCCCCCCAGAGCGACCATTTGCATCAAGGGCTTGAAAGAGCCAACCAGGAAACAGTTTAGATAAAAGAGCTATAATTTCCTCCTCTTTACCAAGAGTTTCTTGAAGCATAAGAATGTCTGGGTTATTTTGTCTGATCAAATCCCTCAAAGCTAGTTTTTTGGGCTGACTAGCTAACCCCCTATAATTGTAGGAAAGAAGGATCATTTCAAAATGTCAGGGGGTGGCTTTGTTGCTCTAAGAACCCCAGTTAGGGATTTTTGTTTTCCATCAACGATATCCATAATTGCCTTATGCTGAGCCTTTGAAATATTTGATTTCCTCCCTCTCGATTTTCTGGGCCCAATTGGCACCAAGTCTTGCTCCAGACCACCAAGAGTTGTGTCTTTCCCATGACGAATTGCCAGCGATCTCAGGTTGTAGGGGGGAACAGCAGAGGAGGGTACCGTCTCCAAAGATTCGCAAGGGACCAGGGGTTCAACTAGGGAAGGAGAAGGGACACCAGAAGGCGAAGGCACCGAGACAACAAGGTTGTCAACCGGGTGGGAATTTAAGTTCAAAGAGGAGAACTCCATCTGAGGCTGCCTGGAGGGACCAGGCTCAGAACCAACAGAGACAAAAGCTAAAATAGAAGAACAAAGGGAAAAAGGGGGAGATAGTGGCATACCTACCTGTGAAGCCCCTACTGTCTCAGCTGCTGAAGTAGCCTGAGAGGCGGTCAACACAGGTGCGTTCTTAGGGAACAGATCGGGAACAGGCTACTGCATAGGGGCGCTTGATATCATGATCTCCAAGTTGGCCTCTAAGTCTTCCTCCATGGGTTCCTGTGGGGCATCCAAGCCTGGGTCAGGAGCAGGAAAAACCACCAGCTTTCTGGTCACTTTAAAAGGATTTCTTCTACGGCAATGTCCCAGAGGGCACTCTTTGGCTAGATGCCCATATTTATTGCATCTGTGGCATCATAAAGGAAAATTCTCATAATCTAGCTTTTGAAGGAACTCCATCTCTCTATATTTTAACGTCATGGCACCCGCAAGCCCTTCTCGGGGATTTAGACTCACAAGAATCCGTGCCACACTAAGATCATTAGTTTGCTCAAAAGACCTGTCAACCTCCAGAAACTTACTCAGACTGTTCCCAATGGAAGTGAAAACCGAATCAAAACAAAACTGAAGAGGAAGCCCTAGTAATTTAACCCATACTGGAGATTCATTCATTTTTTCTGTCTGGGCATCAAACAAAGGAGTCCATCTACGAAGGAGGACTGGATGTTTGCCAAGACACAAATTCCTGTCAAGAACCCAATTAACATGATCTTTATGGGCAAAATGTAGAGTAAACTAACCTCTTTCCAGGGCTTTAATCTCCACTGGTTTTCCTGGTGCATTTTTCCATTCCGATTGAACCCAGTCCCGAATATAATCAGCCATGTATTTCCTCCCACGCACTCTGCCTACTAGCCTAGACTCAGAGCTGCCATAGCTTCTTCTACCCAGATGTCCACTCCCAGGGTGCAGCAAGGCCGAAGCTCCTTTTTTCTGATAGAACTCTGCTTTTTGCACTTCCCCCCCACCACCGTCATATACACATCACACACCCCTGGTTCTGTTGATTTCCGTGCTTCAGAACCCTCTACACCGGGAAGCCCCTGACTCCTATCCTCCTTATCACTATTTGCACTAATTTCACAATTCTCTGAACCCTCAAGCAAGGGCTCCTTTGCTTTCTGTCCCTTCTCAACAGCTGTGATGACCCTAGATTTGGGAGCTCCCTGAAAGCTTGTCTGTATTCCAACTCCCAATATCTCCTAATGGATTCCAATTCCAGGTCCATGGCCTATATCTTTGACCTGATTATTCTTCTGAGACTGAGCCTGACTCACTTGAGCAGAGAGATCTGCCAAGCGCCTATAGATTGAATCCGGCTGTTTGCTTTGATCTGGGGCCCTAAAATCACCTCCTGACACCCAGGGAAACCCTTCTCCTGTGACGGGCCTTTTTCCAGCCTTATCATTTGCAGCTAAAGGCCCTTTCGATACATGCAACCCACAACTTGCCACCACATCCTCTAGTCCTCCTGTGAGAGGGGGGAAATCTAAGAGATCAGACCCCAAGGATAGGGAAGGAGGCCTATGAACAACAATGCAATCCCTACCAAAACTTTCACCTCTGGAAGATCCACCCCTTATGGATGAAACAACAAAATCAGCCTTCCGATCGTCAGCCAATTCAGGGAGAGCACCTTGTTCTTTGTTTGTAAAACCAACTTTCACAGTCGCTTTGGGGAAAAAGTGTTCAAGGTTCTGGGCTGAAACTTCATGCCCCCATACAGTGAGAAGGTCCTTCGGCACCGGATCTAAATCCACAAAATCATGATCGAGCCCCATCCTTGCCGTTTAAACCAAACCCCAGCCCCAAACCACTGAAACTGGAAACCCGTGGCAGATCAAAAGTAAACCCCGTCGCGTTGTGTAAAAAACAAAGAAAAAACTTAACCTGCGTGCTGGCTGGGGTTAAAACCAAGCCATTTTCCTACCTCGGACGACGTTATTCAATGCTGGCTCGAAAAAGTCCAAGTGGGGAACAAGGCCCTGATAGGTGAGGTATGCTTGTCACCAAACAAAAGATATGCTAGAAGCTCTAACCACCCAAATTTTTCAGTTGTGATGAAGTTGTGTTAAAACCTCCACTAAAATATCCGCTATCCCAAACAGATGTTTTAGCGAATTTTTTTTTGACAAATTTTTCCAGTTTTATAACACTAAAAACCTTTGTTATAACCTCCACTAGAAGGCATTTTCCTTGTAGTGGTATGATTGTAACCAAGGCATAACTTTGAAACCTTTCCATTGGTGGTCAGACTACATAACCAGATGAGACTTCTACACCAAACAATGTGAGGTCTAATTGGGACTTCACATTAGGGAGATCCCTTTACATGTTGGCAGCATCCAACACCATTAACAAAGTGGCTCTCAACCCACATATTGTGTTAAACCTACCAATGGACAGACGCCCAAGAGTAAAGATGCTAAAACAAGAAGGTTACCCAAGAGAGAGAGAGAGAGAGAGAGAGAGAGAGAGAGAGATAAGTATCCAACAAATAAAAGCAAAACAAGCTTAAAGAAGATCAAAGACTTGAAAAGGAAAGAAGACAAAATGAAGAAGCTAAGAAGAAAATATAAGAAAACCAAAGAAGAAAGAGAGAAGGTTTAAAGGGAGGAACAAGAAAGGAAGAGACAAAAATAAGAAGGGATAATTCATGAAGAGGAGAGGAGAAAAGAAGATGAAAAAAGAAAAAAGCATGAGGAAGAAATAAAGAAACATGAAGAGGAAATATTGGCGAAAAAAATTTATTGACAAATAGGCATAGGAGGAAACAAGATAGAAAGAATAGACTGAGAAGGAGACTCAAGCCATATTTCCTGGCATGGATGTTGATCCTTCAACCCTAGTTTCAGTTCCACTCACATGAGGCCACTTTCCACTTAGGGAGATGCATATCTTAGCTGATAAAGGGAATCAAGTCCTAGATATAGCAATATTTAGATTGATCATAAATCCAACATGATTGTTGAAGAAAGACACAAATATTTAGCCTGAGAATTGGAAAAACCAATCTCAATGACCATTGAATGGAGTATAGTGTCAAACACCATGAACAACCCTATAGCCATTGCTTTGTAAAGATCAACTTTCTTAGCTTCCATTGAAAGAAACATCGAGCACTTGATGGATAGGATCAAGGAACTAAAGAGGAGCCTTGGCAATGTACAAAAGAAAAATTAGAGGCGTCATAAAGATAATTAAGATTTGTTAACCTCAAATTAAAATGATGATTTCCAAGCAGAAAAATGAAAAGGAAACATATTATTAGTAGATTTGATGAAGCAACTATACAAGGGAATATTCACACTTCAAAAGGCATCTTCCATGCTTATGACCATTCAAAATTCCCTAAAAAAAGGCGTGTTACTAAAAGAACCCTAATAGTTGTGGACATAATGAATGGGTGGAACACAAAACATCTAAATGCACCAATAAAATTACCAAGACGAGATGACATGGGCAAGGAATGAGATAAGGAAAGAGTCAAATTAACCATCCAAGCCCAAGAGAAGCAAGGGAGGGATGTAGTTAGAACTCTAAATATTTATTAACAACTTAATAACATGATGGATGTTTTGATCAAATCCCACAAAATAGTTCCCATTGGAGCACGTGGAGAAATAAGACTAGAATAATAGATTTAGTGGGACACACAAAAGGACATGAAGCTTACCCAGGAGGCTATCAAACAAAATGTGGTGGAACCAACAAAGGTGCTCTCCACATTATTCCACTTAGTACAACCTAGCATGAAAATAATAGTGCCCAGTTCTTTCGAGTGTGAGATCACATATGAAAGGATGATATCAAACAAATTCTTATCCATAACACCTAATTAAAAGGAATGGTATATTAACCTAACACAATAATTACAAGTCCAATCCCTTTCCTCAACGACCCTTGAATTATTCCCTTAAAGGGTGTTTACTTTATTATTTTAGTTTTACATGTAATTATGTAAAGAAAATAAATTTGGAAATAAAGAGAAATAGAAATTAGACATAAGGTTAGATGAAAAGTCATGGAAGGTGAAGGCCACCCCATTTTGTATAAAAATACCCTCTATGGTAGAGAAATGGAATTTTCGCTTTTGTGACTCTTGGAGCACTTGAAAGGGAAAGATTTTCAACTTCTTTGAAGATCAAGCTCCAGTTTTTCATTCCCATTGTTGGGTCTTGTGGAGATATTGTATGATTGTGTATGGAATATTTCAGCTATAATATTCAGAAGTCTCTAGGGCCATGACAACCATTTCTTTCACATGTTATTGAACATTGTAAGACTACTCTTGATGGGTATTTGATGGTATGCAATCTTTGTTCACTTATTGAAAGCTAATGAACTATTTTGTTAACCGCAGACTTACATTTTGGAATTGTTTATTGATATTATATGCTTACATGCTAGTTATTAATTGCAAACTACTTTACAATTAATAGCTAGAAAAATTTGATTGTCATGTATCTTAATCAAAGTTGTTATCATTATTTTTTTGAGGTGCATGTTTATTTTATAAATATGCTACAATGTTCTTTGCATCATTCATTTAAAATGCTTCCACAAAACTATTATTACTTGTATCTCATCAGTGATTTTATTAGAATTTCCCTTTCCATGTTCAATTCATCCAAAATCTAATCTTCACCAAACACAAGATGGTATTTTTGCCAACATTTTCGAATGGGAATCTCATCCCAAATGGTGTGAGGTCTAATTGGGACCTCATACTTGAGAGATACCATTAGGCTATAAAAATGCAATTTCGCATTGTATGGGGTGGCAATGCTTTTGAGATAAGTATCCCCCCCTTCCTTGACCTACATCCAGTGTAAAATGTGGACCTCCTTCAACCATACTTTACACCATTGTTGGATACATAAAAAATTGGAAAGCAACTGACACTAATAGAGCTCAACCCAAATTGTGTTGAAAAGACAATAATTGATCAAATTGTTGACACGTATATTCCAATAGAAGATCCAACCGGCTAGGTTATCAAACCAAGCCAGATCTTGCACCAAGGCAAGCAGGTCATCGGGGGCCAAGCTTAGCATAATTTACCCATGTAATGGAGGCACTCAACAAAATGGATACCATTGCTTCTTAAGGGGGAAGGATTTATCCTAGCCGATATTGGTGGCCACCCACCAAATCTAATGGCTCACAACATAGTTTTGTATTTTGGCATTTTTTCTATAGCTTTTTGTGCCTTGAACTTCTGGAGTCATTTTGAGACCCTAAACAATGCTTTTTGGTGAAACAGGCACTCAGTGTTGGACTTAGTGGAGTAAACAATTGTACTTCCTAGTCAACCCCTTTGAAGGAGTTACCGACCACCCCAATTGTCGATCATATGTCAAATTTACAACCTTGGGAAGTTGACATTCCAACTTATCTTATCGGGCCCTATAAGTATTTTGGTGCTTCATCGATTAGGGTTAGGTTTTTGGATGTTTATGATTTTTGTCATTGCCTCTTTATGATAAAAGACCTTGGACCCTCATTGTAAGATGATTTCGGAAGGCACATCACTATCACATATATTCTCATAGATAAACTACCATCGTTCAAGCTAGTTTGTTTTCATTCTACATTTATATAGTTTCAACACTTTCCATTTATTAATAGAAGCCAAGTTTCATTATATCTCTATTTTTTATTACAAATCTATATTTTATTTTGTTCCCTTCATAAATCTGAATCAATAATAGGTTGTTAATTTATAATGACATTTGGGACTCTTTCTTTGGGTATGATCCATATAAGTCCTTGGTTGATTTATATCCCCAAGGACCAATAACATAAAGCTTTATTATAGACTTATCAAAGGTTCAACCCAATAAAATCCTAGGTGGAATTTCATAAGGAAAGTCATTTAGGCTAGGGCATAGGTGCACACATCTTGATCACTCAATATTGTTCCATAATTTTCACCATTGGAACCTTTCATGAAATCATTGACTATGATGTTACTCAAATTGATTACGCACATCTAATTTTTGACTACCCCTATCCAAAAGCTAATAAATCCCAATGTCATGCTCATTTGAATTGATACACTCATTTTGACGGGGGTTTCTATCAACTCACTTCTTGATGATTCCCCTACCTCTTTGTAGTGCCCACATTCCCCTATTCAACAAGGTAGCTCATAGCATCTACGTCATTCATCCCATGGAAGAGGTTAACATCAATGGGAACTTTCATCAGCAAACCAACAACCTCTACTAGAGGAATATGTCAATTTATTTGTATAACCAATGGGTTTTCCTCTATAGTGATTTATTCAACATACTATCAACCGTGTGCCCAAATAATCATCTATTATTACATGAAAGAGTTTCCTAGGAGGCCTCAACTATTCTTGTAATTTTGAATTCATTTCATACTTCTCTAAGATAGCTTGGTCATCGTACCACTTCTTCAATTTAAAAACACTTGTAAGGATAAAAACAACAAATACTATTTTTCATTACTTTAAACTAATATTGTGCACCAAACTAACATTCTAGATGTCATACTAGTAACAACGCTTTGAAATTGAGAGTGACACATCCCAACATACCAACACAACAACTATGTTGAAATAAGGCAACTACCTTGTTTCCTACAATTTAGAATGCCTCTTTAATGTCAAATTGAATTAGGGTACTTGTGATATGAAATTTTACTCGGTGCAAGCCCTCAAACATTGACTGTGATATTTGTTTGGATAGAAAACAAAGTTACATACACATTACCACTTCCTAATTTGTATTAATTCCCAATTTAAAATCCAATAATCAAATCATCTAAATAATTTTACTTTTAATTTTAAATTTTGGATTAAAATTTGATGAAAATTTAACTCCAATCTAAATTCATATAATTAAAGAATAGTTTTATTTTTAAGCTTGGATTGAGAGTTAGTAAAACCCAATAAATGGTAATTTTATTCTATGTAGCATTGTTTCCTTGCTCGAAATATTTCAAGGGCGTTAGTGAATGCAACATTGTATGTATGATGTCTGAACTCCTAACTCTCTTAAATTTATGCAAGTAAAGTGTATTTACATTTATATCATTCAACAAAAAAAATTTGAATTTGTGTATCCATTAAAAAATTGAATTGACATATACTTTTTGTTTTGAAATAAAAAATTAACTATTCAAAATGTGATCAGTGAGATTGGCGAATACGTGGTGAAAGTCATCGGGAAATTTGCCTCTCTTCTAACAATGTCCCTGTAATTTATAGAGACAACATTTCCCTATAATAAGACCAATCGACTTTAAACTTTCCCAGAGTACATTGTCTGTGATTTTTTGCATAGCCCACCTAGCAGTGCGGAGGTAAATTGAGAAATTTTTCATCTGTTCAAATTGATTTTTAAACAATTCTTCATATGCAATATTCTGTTGGATATGGTAATGGAATTATTTGAGATCATGCACACAATTATGGGAAAATTAAAAAGAAACCAACCAATATGGGGAAATTAAAAAGAAACATCACATTTATGGTGAATTTTATTGATCAGAGACAATATCATGTTGTTTATTAACAAACAAATGGTACTATAATGGGAAATTGTTGCGAATGAGAACCGTGTACATAGAGCACAATTTCAAGAACTGAGCTTAAATAGATGAACCTCAATGATATACAAGACTCCCAAGAATTCCCATGTGACTAGCCTAGCAGAGATACATTTCTTGTGAAAAAATATCAAAGGTTACATACTAGGGGTTTTTCCAAAAATATAGGCAGGCATAGGCATGATAAACTATGAATTGACATAACCAAATAAAGCAATATATATACTAATACTAAAGCAGAAGATATAATTAAAATAAGAAATATATGTAATAATTCAAAAGCATATGTGAAAAAATATAGGATTATCTTTCGCTTCAAGGATCCAAGAGTAAACATTTTATTCATTCAAACCATACAATGCACTTAAACTATGAAGTTGAAATTATATTTATTGGCTATTAATACTGCATTTCGATTATGTAGGTGAAGTTTCAAATGTGTATTGGGTTGCAATTTGATTAATGAGCAACTTGGTTCCAATCGAAAAGAAAATCAAGAAACCACATAAAAACATAAACACAGAGACCACATATAAACAAAAATAAAGAAAGTATATGAAAAGGTCTGGGTACCTTTTATCCAAATATAATAAAATTGAAAATACATTTCAATCTTTATGAATTCTTTGTACTTTATAATTTTGGTGAAATTATATATGTCTGTATCTATATCTGTACTTCGTTTCAACTCACCAACATTAACAATATAAAGTTTTTTATTATGTTGAAATAAGTCTGCATGCAAAAATTTTCCCGCATCTTCTATTAAAATAGTGTTACCAACAAAACCAAAGTGATGTGTTGTTGCTTGAATCAAGGCTTCAATTGTCTAAGGAACCCACATGACAAGGGCCTTTCTTCTCTTCTCTCTTGGAGTCCATGGGGGAAAAGGAAACACTATGCATATTTTGGCCTTGGCCTATTCCCTGGGCTCAGATATCTCTCTTCTTGAATCTTTAAAAGAAGAAGCAATTTCTTGATTTTCTGAATTTGTTAAGAATTCTATTGAAACTAGCCCAGAAGCATTGTTAACTCTCAAGGCTAATTTAGCTTCTTGGTTTCCAATAAGAAGACTGAAGTCAAATTCTAGCAATTTAGGTCTCAAATCTTTATCCTTTCCCTCAAGAAGATTAATTGGGATCTGCCTTCCATCCTTGAAATAAATTTGTGTCATGTTTACAAAAGACTGTTTATCTAGCCTTAGTAGCTCACAAAGATCATGAACACGAAAATTATATGGTTGAGGTATGTTACCCAAAACAGTGATTTCACCAGAGATACCATAGGGCTCAATCCAAGTAGTGGTCTCCTCATACCCATCCTCTCCAACAATTACCTCTTCTAGAGGCCCACGAGAAATAATGTAGAGCTAATCTATTATATTTTCTTGTTCCATTATCACCTCACTAGGAAGGAAAAACTCTTCTTTCAATCTAGTCACAATCTGGCTTATGAATTCCATAGTGCGATCCTTGCAAATAGGAGCCTATGCCACTTCAGACATACGTAATGACTCTGAAACCTTTTCCCTAATAGACACTGGAATATCTTCTAGAACACTAGCTTCACCATAGCTACTCTCATAGTCCAACCTTAGAATACCTTTGATTTGAGCCATTATATTCTTGGCCAGTTTATGTATGTTCATGTATTTCATCAAATTAGCCATTTTATCCCTAAATCTTTCTGTCTTAGATCCCTTAACAATGATTGAAATCAAGTCACCAATCAAATAAGCTCTGAGAATAATATTAAAAGACATATATATCATTACAAATATCATTTTCTTGGAATTCATTGCATGCACATCTCCATATCCTACCGTGGCCATGATAGTTATTACAAACTACAGAGAGGTTATGTACAATCTTGACAAGTTGATCTCCCTAAAATGAGCATAATTGTAATCTCCCAAACTTAAACTTTCAACCCATGTAGACCCTTCATTTTCCTATGAAATAGTTGTGGCCAGATAATAAAAGATGCAAGTAGCAGTATGTGTGCAATATAGCTCCACAGGAATAAGTTTCAGAATCCTTGTGAACAGATAGTTTATAGAGATATATTTTTCTATTTTCTTGAAAAATTCCATCAATTTCCACGCTTGATACAACCAGATCCACAATAGATACCTCACCCCTTATTTTCTTCCTGAAAGTTTGTAAATAACATCCCATGGAAAGCAACAAAGAACATCCAGAATGAAACTTGTTTTTGCATAACGAACAACAATTTTCTGGCGATCATACACCATGTAGTAAGTATGTGAATCTCTGTAGGAAAGAAAGAACTGAGAAAAGAGGTCTATCCATAAACCAACTTGTGCCAAAGAGTTAAGCTCCCACGGTTGCTTCGGAAAGTGGCAAAAAAATCCAAATTCAAAGGGTGTAAAGTAACAGGAATAAAATGCAGAAACCAGGATAAACCACGACCACCATCTATAGACTGAACCATCATGTTCTATAATGAAATCTAGGAAACATTAGTTCATGAAGCTGTGACAAAAACCCTTAACCAATCTCAATCTGCTTTCTTGACTTCAACCTCTTGTTTCCTGAATTCGACCGACGTGGGTTAGATCTAGACCCAATTATGTAACGAATAAGGATACCCTGCTCCCAATTGACGAATTCATTGAATCCAGCACCATCAACACAGTGACTCTCAACCCACACATGGCGTTAAGCCTACTAATGGAGAGTCATCCAAGAGTAAATATGCTAACACAAGAAGGTTATCCAAGAGAGAGAGAAAGAGAAATAAGCATCCAAGAAAGAAAAACAAAACAAGCCTAAAGAAGATCAAAGACTCATAATCTGTGTAAAATCTAAAATAAAAATATGAAAATAAAATAACCATCATTAAATTTTATTTTCATAAACAATATAAATATGAAATTTTCTTTTCATTTACTCCTCTATTATATATTTTCTAATAAATTCCAATGTGATGCACATTGTAGTCTGATTAATAGACATTTGGATTTTTCATTAAAGTAGAAGATCAATAATTTTTTTATAAAACTAAATTACCCCCAAATGAACTAAAATGACAAGTGATCACCCAAATGAGCTCAACAAGCAAGGTTGGTCTCTTGGATAGTAGGCAGACTAGGCCTCCACAAATCCATGCTCCTCCTCCACTGCGCCGACCAGCTTGTCTTTTTTCTAGTGGCAATGTAGAAATTCTGGCGAATTTTTGCTTTCTTGGTAAATTTTCCACTGGGTCAACAGAGACTAGTGGTTAGAGTCATGTACTTAACAGTAAAAATAAGCATCTTCTAATTGAATTATATAGTTTAGATTTAAGGCTATTTGTCCAAGTCTTTATAATACTTATTGCTTTATCATGAATGTCTATTGTTTGTTTTCTTAAACAAACTTTTAACAGTAAAATGAAGCATCTTCTAACTAAATTTTATAGTTTAGATTTAAGGGTATTTGTCTTTATAATACTTATCTCTTTATCACAAATGTCTATTGTTTGTTTTCTTAAACAAAATTTTATGAAATAAAAAAAAAATAGAAATAAGTAAAAGCTTAAATTTATTTTTTCCTTTAAAACTTAGATTATGTTTTAATTAAATTACTATCATTATTAATTATAAATTTATACAAGTAATTTAAGATCAAAGTCATTGTTTTGGAAAGATCAACTTTCTTAGCTGCCACTGAAAGAAACATCAAGCACTTGATGGATAGGATCAAGGAACTAGAGAGGAGCCTTGGCAATGCACAATAGGAAAATGAGAGGCGTCATTACAAGAATCAAGACCTGTTAACCTCAATTTCCAAAAATGATTATTTCCGGGCAGCAACACTAAAAGAAAACAGATTATTACAAGATATGATGAAGCAATTATACTTCAAAAGGCGGCTTCCATGCTTATGGCCATTAAAAATTCCTTCAAAGAAAAAGGTATGGTACTAAAATAACCCTAATAGTTGTGGACATAATGTATGGTGGAACACGGAACATCTAAATGCACCAATAAAATTACCAAGAAGAGATGAGATGGGGAAGAATGAGACAAGGAAAAAGTTAAATTAACCATCCAAGACCAAGAGAATATAGGGAGGGATGTAACTAGAACTCATTTAAATATTTATCAACAACTTCATAACATGATGGATGTTATGATCAAATCCCAAAAAATAGTTCTCATTGCAGCATGCAGAGGAATAAGACCAAAATAAGAGATTCATTAGGAGACACAAGAAATGATAGCAAACACAAGATGTCCATCACTAAAAAGGACATGAAGCTTACCAAGGAGGCCATCAAATAACACATGGTGGAACCAAAAAAGTTACACATGATACTCTCCACACTATTCCACTTAGTAGATCCTGAAATGTAAATAATAGTGCCTAGTTCTTTCGAGTTTGAGATTGCATATGAAAGGATGATATCAAACAAAGCCTTGTCCATAACACCTGATTAAAAAGAATGGCATGCTTACCTAACATAAAAATTACAAGTCCAAGCCCTTTCCTTGGCGATCTTGGAACTATTCCCATAAAGTATGCTTACTTTATTATTTTAGTTTTACATGTAATTATGTAAAGAAAATAGAATTGGAAATAAAGCAAAATAGAAAATAGACGTGACGGTAGATGAAAAGTCATGGAAGGTGAAGGGTCACCCAATTTTGTATAAATATACCTTTTATGCTAGAGAAAGGGATTTTTGGCTTTTTTGATTCTTAGAGCACTTGAAAGGGAAAGATTTAAACTTATTTGAGGATCAAGTTCCAGTTTTGCATTCCCACTATTGGGTCTCGTGGAGATATTATATGATTGTGTATGGAATATTTCAGATATAATATTTAGAAGTCCCTAGGGCCATGACAACCATTTATTTCACATTTTATTGAAATTGTAAGACTACTCTTGATGGGTGTTTCATGGTATGTGATTTTTGTTTACTTGTTGAAAGTTAATGAACTATTTTTTTAATCGTAGGCTTACATTTTTGGAATTGTTTATTGATATTGTATGCTTACATGCTAGTTATTAATTGAAAGCTACTTTACAATTAATAGCGAGAACACTTTGATTGTCATGTATCTCAATCAAAGTTGTTATCATTCTTTTTTTGACATGAATGTTTATTTTATAAATATGCTGCAATGTTCTTTGCATAATTCATTAAAAATGCTTCCACAAAACTATTATTACTTGTATCTCATCAGTAATTTTATTAGAATTTCCCTTTCCTTGTTTAATTCATCCCAAATCTAATCTTCACCAAACACGAGATGGTAGTTTGGCCAACATTTTCGGATGGGAATCTCATCCCAAATGGTGTGAGTTCTAATTGGTACCTCATACATGAGATACCATTAGGCTATAACAATGAAATTTTGCACCGTCAACAAGGTGGAAATGTTTTTGAGCTAAGTATCCCCCCCCCCTTCCTTGCCCTACATCCAGTGTTCAATGTGGACCTCCTTCAACCATATTGTACATCATTGTTGGATGCATCAGAAATTGCAAAGCAACTGACCCTGATAGATCTCAACCCATATTGCATTGAAAACACAACAACTGATCAAATCGTTGACACATGGATTCAAATACACGATCCAACTAGTTGGGTTGTCAAAGCAAGCCAAATCCAGTACCAAGGCAAGTGGGTCACCAGGGGCCAATTTTAGCATAACTTTCCTTATGGAATGGAGGAACTTAACACAATGGATGCCATTTCTTCTTAAGGGGGAAGGTTTGATCCTAATGGATATCAGTGGCCACTCACCTATTCCACTATCTCACAACATAGTTTTCTATTTTGGAATTTTTTCTATAGATTTTTGTGTCTTGAACTTCTGGAGTCATTTTGAGACCCCTAGACGATGCTTTTTGGAGAAACAAGCACTTGACAATGTGCTTAGTGTAGTAAAATATTGTACTTCCTAGTCAACCCCTTCAAAGGAGCTACCGAGTTGTAGTATACCTAGGGGGCATATTATGGGGTATGCGGTACAAAGGTAGGTACCCAAGTGAATAAGGTAATAATATGATAAGTCATAGTTAATAAATAAAGTTGTTAACCCGCATCATGTAAGGGACCACAAGTATTTAGCACTAATGTGATAAGCCCATTGTATTAGATATATGGTATTGATAGACCCATGGTAATGACCCATGGTATTGTATGTATGAAGCCTGTATAGAGGCTAGAGACTCCCCATTGAGAGGATGTCAAGGATTATTGTATTGGCAAACTTATGGCTTGTGGAGTGTTCTCCTTCCTTAAGGAGTGATTGTATGGTGTTACCCTACCTCAAGGGTTTGATATTAATAAAGATCTGAAGTTTATCATTTGGCTCTTGGGTTTAATTGCACTATTGGATAGTATTGGACAATAATTACTGCTATTACCGGTTCATGGATTTATTAAGAAAGAGAAGATAATTGTGTCTACCAATCCTAATAGAAAGAATAATTTTATTAATGTTCATTTGGCAAAAAGATTGCAAGTCCCAACCAAACAAATGGAGCATTCACAGCTTAATAATGAGAAAGTGCATTTTTATAAAGTTATGAAGATCTCTATGGATAAGTATGTATTGCATTCATATTTTTATGCCAGATATGGCTATTGTGGATGTTGTGTTGGGATACCCTTGGATGGAATCGGTTGGTACTATAAATATTAATGTGACGAAGAAATTCCTAAAGCTCTGGTATAAGAAGAAGAAAATTACATTATAGGATATTTCCATCAATAAACAAGTAGAATCCATGGAGGCTGAAGCAGAAAATGTTACAGATACTAATACATTAGATGTAGAGTCTCTGGTTAAGGTAATGTTGGAAGATAAGAAACAATTACAGGAGCCACCACATGTACCAGGTACCCATCAGGCTCCATTAGGTGGTGAATTACAGAAATATACACCATTGGTTAAAACTTCAACATATCACCGCCCACATCACCAAGTAAGAAAACAACCAACACGATGGCAATGAATTAAAAAAAAGGACAAAAACCCCTGCACGATAGATAGAGAGGTGCGAAGATCTAACCACAACACATCAACACAAAGGAACTGCCAGGATCAACTCCCATATCAAGTGAGCAAGGCACCAGCTAGATCGAGTAATCACATGTCTTTGGGCTAACTAGATGCACGTGCATGGTACCAGTGGACTACTATTTTGAATATATATTATTATTTGTGTTCTTCTTATGTTTTAGGGATGAAACATGTTTAAGGGGGGTGGAATGTAGTATACCTAGGGGGGATATTATGGGGTAGGGGTTACAAAGGGGGTACCAAAGGGAATAAGGTAATTATGTGATGGGTCATAGTTAATAACTAAAGTGGTTAACCCACATCATGTAAGGGACCACAAGTAGTTAGTAATAATTTTATAAGCCCATTGTATTAGATATATGGTATTGAAAGACCCATGGTATTGTATGTATGAAGCCTATATAGAGGCTAGAGACTCCCCATTGAGAGGATGTCTAGAATTATTGTACTGGAAATCATATGGCTTGTGGAGTGTTTTCCTTCCTTAAGGAGTGCTTGTTTGGTGTTACCCTACCTCAAGGGTTTGATATTAATAAAGATCTGAAGTTTATCTATTTTTCTATTGTATTGGCTCTTGGGTTTAATTGCATTATTGGGCATATTTCCATTACAGGTTCATATTAAAATGAATCTCTCTACTTTTCCCAAGAAAGTGCTCTGATACCACCTGTAATATGTCTGACCTGAAAATATATAAAAATCGAAATATGCCCAATAGTACAATTAAACCCAAGAGCCAATACAATAGAAAAATAGATAAACTTCACCTATTTATTATTATCAAACCTTTGAGGTAGGGTAACACCATACAATCACTCCTTAAGGAAGGAGAACACTCCGCAAGCCATATGCTTTCCAATACAATAATCCTTGACATCCTCTCATTGGGGAGTCTCTAGCCTCTATATAGGATTCATACATACAATACAATGGATCATTACCATGGGTCTCTCAATACCATATATATAATACAATGGGCTTATCACATTATTGCTAACTACTTGTGGTCCCTTACATGATGCGGGTTAACCACTTTATTTGTTAACTATGACCCATCACATAATTACCTATTCCCTTGGGTAGCTCCCTTTGTACCCCATACCCCATAATATCCCCCTTAGATATACTACACGAGCACTCTAATCGTCGATCATGTGCCAAACTTATAACCCTGGAAGTTGACATTGCAACTACTTTATCGAGGCCCACAAACATTTTGGTGCTTCATCGATTATGGTTAGGATTTTGGATTTTTAGGATTTTGTTCATTGCCTCTTTATCATAAAAATACCTTGGACACTCATTGTAAGATAATTTGGGAAGGCACATAGCTATCACATATCTTTTAAGAGATAAGTTGCCATTGTTCAAGCTAGTATGTTTTCATTATGCATTTATATAGTTTCAACACTTTCCATTTATTAATACAAGTCAAGTTTCGTTATATCTCTATATTTTTTTTACAAATCCATATTTTATTTTGTTCACTTCATAAATATGAATCAATATTAGGTTGTTAATTTATAATAACATTTGGGACTCTTACTTGGGGTCTGATCAATATAAGTCCTTGGTTTATTTGTATCCCCAAGGACAAATAACATAAAGCTTTATTATAGACTTATCAAAGGCTCAACCCAACAAAATCCTAGGTGGCATTTCATAAGGAAAGCATTTAAGCTAGGGCATAGGTGCACACATCTTATTGTTCCATTACTTTCATCGTTGGAACCTTTCATGAAGTCATTGACTATGATGTTACTCAAATTGATTACATACATCTAATTTTTGACTAACCCTATCATAAAGCTAATAAATCCCAATATCATGTTCATTTAAATTGATACACTCATTTTGATGGGAGTTTCTATCAACTCACTTCTTGCATGTTTCCCCTACCTCTTTGTAGTGCCCGCATTCCCCTAGTCAATATGGTAGCTTCCAACATTTCTCATAACATCTACATCATTCATCCCATGGAAGAGGATAACATCAATGGGAACTTTCATCATCAAAGCAAAAACCTCTACTAGAGGAATATGTCAATATATTTGTAGAACCAATGGTTTTTCCTCTACAGTGATTTATTCAATATACTATAAACCTTGTGCCCAGATCATCTTCTATGATTACATGAAAGAGTTTCCTAGGAGGCAGCAACTATTATTGTAATTGTGAATTCGTTCCAAACTTCTCTAAGATAGCTTAGCCATCATACCACTTTTTCAATTTAAAAACACTTGTATGGATAAAAACCAAGAGAATTTGTATCAAACCAGGATAATTTTTACAGACAATATTTCCTTGTAATAAGACCAACTGACTTTAACCTTTTCTAGAGTACACTGTCTATGATTTTCTCCATAGCCCACCTCATAGTTCAGAGGTAAATTGAGCAATTTTGCATCCGATCCAATTGATTTTTAAACAATTCATCATCTGCAAGATTCTGCTAGATATGGTAATGGAATTATTTGAGAGCATGCACGCAGTTATGGGAAAATTAAAAAGAAACCAACCAATATGGGGAAATTAAAAATAAATGTCACAGTTATGGTGAATTTTATTGACGAGTGACAATTTCATATGTTTTATTAACAAACACAGCATACTATAATGGGAAATTGCTGCAAATGAGAATTGTGTACATAGAGCGCAGTTTCAATAACTGAGCTCAAATAGATGAACCTCAGTGATCTACAAGACTCCCAAGAATTCCCATGTGACCAGCCTAGTAGAGATACATTTCTTGTGAAGAAAGATCAAATGTTGTGTACCAAAAGTTTTTTCAGAAATATAGGTAGGCATAACCACGACAAACTATGAATTAAGTAACCAAACAAAGCAATATATATACTAATATTAAAGCAGAAGATATAATTAAAATAATAACTATATGTAATAATTCAAAAGCATATGTGAAAAATTATAGGATTATCTTTCTCTTCAAGGATCCAAGAGTAAACATTTTATTCATTCAAACCATACAGTGCACTTAAACTATGAATGTGAAATTATATTTATCGATTATTAATATTGCATTTCGATTATGTAGGTGAAGTTGCAAACATGTATTGGGTTGCAAATTGATTAATGAGTAGCTTGGTTCCAATCCAAAAGAAAATCAAGAAACCACATAGAAACAAAAACAAAGAGACCACATATAAAAAAATAAAGTATTATATGCAAAGCTCTAGGTAACTTTCTATATTTCTGTTCTGAATATACATTTTATCCAAATACAATAAAGTCAACAATACATTTTAATCTTGATGAATTCTTTGTACTTTATAAGGTCGGTGAAATTATATCTATTTGTATCTATATGTATATGTATTTGTATCTGTACTTCGTTGCTACTCGCTAACATTAAAAATATAAATTTTTTGATTATGTTGAATTAAGTTTGCATGCAAAACTTCTCCTGCATCTTCCGATAAAATAGTGGTACCAGCAGATCCAAATTGTTGTGATGTTTCTTGAAGCAAGGCTTTAATTGTGTGAGGAACCCACATGACAAGGCCATTTCTTCTCTTCTCTCTTGGAGTCCATGGGGGAAAAGGAAACACTATGCATATATTGGCCTTGGCCTGTTCCCTGGCTCATATATCTCTCTTCTTGAATCTTTAACAGAAATGGCACTTTCTTGATTTTCTGAATCTGTTAAGCATTCTTTTGAAACTAGCCCAGAAGAATTGTTAACTCTTAAGGCTAATTCAAGTTCTTGGTTTCCAATAAGAATACTGAAGTCAGATTCTAGCAGTTTAATTCTCAAATTTGTATCTTTTCCCTCAAGTAGATTAGTGAGGATCTGCTTTCCATCCTTGAAATAAATTTGTGTAATGTTTACAAAATATTGTTTATCTAGTCTTAGCAGCTTTCAGAGATCACGAACATGAACATTATATGGATGATGTATGTTACCCAATGTAGCGATTTCACCAAAGATACCATAGGGATCAATCCGTGCAATGGTCTGCTCATACCCATCCTCTCCAACAATTACCTCTTCCATAGACCCACGAGAAACAATGTAGAGTTGATGTACTACATTTCCTTGTTCCATTATCACCTTACCAGGAAGGAAAAACTCTTCTTTCAATCTAGTTACTGATGAGCACCAGTATTGCAGCAAGGATGCTGCAACTCTTGGGCTACCATCTTTACTTATCAACCCAGGGTTCATACAAACTTGGAGGTGACAATGTTATATGCACAAGTAAAAGTGAAGGTCCTGCCTGTTGTCATTGCTCACCTAGCAAGAGACCCCGGTTCCAAGCTAGACTTCTACAGAGTCAGAAGAAGCTTAATTCTTTTTTCAACTAATGTGTAAGCAAGGAAACTAAACTAAATCTGTTTTCACTTTTTTGGTTTTTTTTCTTTGGTAAAATCAAGCATGCAATTTATTTTTTCTTGTAAACATGACAGGTGGATGGAAGGTGGTTGAGGATGGCTAGAAGGAGTATTGCGATGATCAGATAGTGTTGGAGTCTAATTGAATAACCAAATAAAAGATTAGGGGTGGTAGCGTTTAAATGATACGCAGAACAAATTTCGGGAAGGAGTCAAGCAGAAAAGCAATTGAAGATCAAAATAAGTGGAAGGGAGACGTAATGAAGTAGTAGTGCATGGGAACCGTTGGATCAGTCAGATCAATGAATGATATAAATGGAAGACGAGCGGCAGAGATCGTATTGCAGGAGATTAAGTGAATAGATGGATGAACAGGGTTAATGGAAGATGGATGACAGAGATCTTATCCCGGGGGGTTAAGTCAATAGATGGATGAACAAAATTAATGAGAGATGAATGGCAGAGATCTTATTGTGGGAGATAAATTCGATAGACGGATGGATCACATCAAGTCACGTGTCGATAGAAGGGTGGAAAACGTGCGGAATGATGGAGCGGGTTTTCATAGGTGGTAAGCAGTTTCTTACACGTCCTCAAAGTTGTAAGTGGAATTCCTAAATTTTATGCGATTAACCTAAGTGAGTGACACATATCACGAGAAAACCACTTTTCTCACATGCTCTCGGGCGTATATCGGTTGTGCAAGAATTCACGCGAGATTGCATGATAGTCGTTGGATCATGCGGGATTGATCAACGATGGAGATTGTTCCGCATATATTATGCATGGAGAAAGTGCTAAAGAAAATGAGAATACGAGTGAGGTATTATTATAGAAAGAGATTGATGGAAAAATATGACGATAAAATGTACCAAGTACTGAATCAAGACGAAAAACTCCCAAAGCTCATGCAAGAACTAGAAATCTTTGTTTTTGGGGTTGCTGAAGGGTCTCTTCCTCAAGTCATGGTCCCAGAGGGAGGAGTTGAGACTGAGACACCTGCTGACAACCTTATGGTGATGTTTTTCTCCTTGCTAACCTGCTAATTGAAAGAAGTCACAAATGGAAGTAAACTAAAATGCAACCAATCTGCGCTACACTACTGTAATGGAAAGGCAGCTACTTAAGAAAATGAACGATTAAACCATGAATCTATGTTAGCATACATGTACAATAAAGAGGAACCTTAGCTTCTAGGGTTGGGCCCTAACCCAAGAGATTAATCCCTCTGATTTAACTCAGTGTTGGCTCAAAACAAAACTCATTCTTATTATCAAAACAATGGATTACATCCAAAATTGTCACAAATCTTGCAGCTCAAAAATAAACTAGAGTTTTAAAATAAAAAGTCCAAATCCTACTAAGTTCCTAGGCCTCTCTACTTATACATCTAAAGTCTCCAATGAATTCCTTAAAATTAGGGAGGCTTGGCTCTCAAACTCAAGATAAACTGGTGCTTTGACTTTCGCTTGCTCGGCTTCCTTCTAGTCCTCATGATTTGGTTGTTTGCACTCTAAGATGATGGAGGAATATTGGAATGGAGGGGCAGTAAATGAGGAGGATTTACCTCCTATAATTCCTCTCCCTTGTCCCATTCTAGTTTTGACCATGGTCTTTGCAAAAATTCCTTGCTTTTATCCTTAAATCCTGCATTAAATGCACATTAGACCACAAAGCAAAATATCCAATTCTAACTCATCTCATAAACAAAATATAATCAAAAGTATGAAATAAGTTGTGAGAATAGTTGGTTTGACTAAGTTATGAGGTGAATTAAGGCCCATATAATTACCCAATGATGAGGCTCATCAATTACAATCTAGATTATGAATTCCACAGTGCAATCCTTGAAAAGAGGAACCTGTGAAACTTCTGACATACATAATCACTCTGAAACCTTTTCCCTAATAAAAACTAGAATATCTTCTGGAACAATAGCTTCACCGTAGATACTCTCATAGCCCACCCTTAGAAGACCTTTGATTTGAGCCCTTATATGCTTGGCCATTTTATGTCTGTTCATTCATCAGATTAGCCATTTTATCCCTAAATCTTTATGTCTTGGATCCTTTAACTATGAGTGCAATCAAGCTACCAATCAAATACGCCTCGAGAATCATATTAAAATACATATATATCATTACAAATATCATTTCCCTTGAATTCACTGCATCCACATCTCCATATCCTACCATGGTCATGGTAGTTATTGCAAAATACAGGGAGGCTATGTACAATATTGACAAGTTGATCTCCCTAAAATGAGTATAATGGTAATCTCCCAAACTTGAACTTCCAACCCATGTAGACCCTTCATTTTCCTCTGTAATAGTTGTGGCCAGATAATAAAAGATGCAAGCAATAGTATGTGTGCAATACTTCTCCGCAGAGATAAGTTTCAGAATCCTAGTGAACAGATAGTTTATACGAATATCTTTTTCTATGTTGTTGAAAAATTCCATCAATTTCTCCACTCGATACAACAGGATCCACAAAAAATACCTCACCTCTTCTTTTCTGCTTGAAAGTTTGTAAATAGCATCCCATGGAAAGCACCAAAGAACATCTAGAATGAAACTTATTTTTGCATAGCGAACAACAATTTTCTGGCGATCATACACCATGTTGTAAGTATGTGAATCTTTGTAGGAAATAAAGAACTGAGCAAAGAGGTCTATCGATAAACCAACTTGTGCCAAAAAGTCAAGCTCCCACTGTTGCTTTGGCAAGTCCCCAAAAAAACCAAATTCAAAGGGTGTAACGCAGTAGGAATAAAATGCCGAAACCAAGATAAAACACGACCACCATCTATAGACTGAACTATCATGTTCCATAATGAAACATAGGAAACATTAGTTCATAAAGCTATGACAAAAACCCTTAACGAATCTCAGTCTACTTTCCTGACTTCGACCTCCTCTTTCCTGACTTCGACCGATGCGGGTTCGATCTAGACCCAATTCTGTAACGAATAAGGATACCCTGCTCCCAATTGACGACTTCATTGAATCCATTGCCATCAACACAGTGGCTCTCAACCCACACATGGCGTTAAGACTACCAATGGAGAGTCATCCAAGAGTAAAGATGATAACACAAGAAGGTTATCCAAGAGAGAGAGAGAGAGAGAAATAAGAATCCAAGAAAGGAAAACAAAACAAGCCTAAAGAAGATCAAAGACTCATAATCTGTGTAAAATATATTTAATACCCATTAAAATTTAAAATAAAAATATGAAAATCAAGTAACCATCATTAAATTTTATTTTCATAAACAACATAAATCTGAAATTTTCTTTTCATTTACTCCTCCATTATATAAATTCTAATAAATTCCAATGTAGTCTAATTAATAAACATTTGGATTTTTCATTAAAGTAGAAAATCAATCATTTTTTTTATAAAACTAAATTACCCCCAAATGAACTAAAATGACAAGTGATCGCCCAAATCAGCTCAACAAGTGAGGTTGGTCTCTTGGATAGTAGGCAGACTAGGCCTCCTCGAATTCATGCTCCTCCTCCGTTGTGCCAACTGGCTTGTCTCTTTCCTGGTGGCGACATAGAGATTCTAGCGAATTTTTTCCTTCCTAGTAAATTTGCCACTAGGTCAACAAAGACTAGTGGTTAGAGTCATATATTTAACAATAAAAAGAAACATCTTCTAACTGAATTCTATAGTTTAGATTTAAGGGTATTTTTCCAAGTCTTTATAATACTTATCGCTTTATCATGAATATCTATAATTTGTTCTCTTGAACAAACTTTTATGAAATAAATTAAAAAATAGAAATAAGTAAAGGATGAAATTTATTTTTTCCTTTAAAACTTAGATTATGTTTAAATTATATTATTATCATTATTAATTATAAATTTATACGAGTAATTTAAGATCAAAGTCGTTGCTTTGACAAGATCAACTTTCTTAGCTACCATTGAAAGAAACATCGAGCACTTAATGGATAGGATCAAGAAACTAGAGAGGAGCCTTGACAATTCACAATAGGAAAATGAGAGGTGTTACTAAGAGAATCAAAATTTGTTAACCTCAATTTCCAAAAATTATGATTTCCAGGAAGCAACATTAAAAGAAAATAGATTATTAGCAGATATGATGAAGCAATTATACTTCTAAAGGTGGCTTCCATGCTTATGGCTATTCAAAATTCCCTCAAAGAAAAAGGTTTGGTACTTAAATAACACTAATAGTTGTGGACATAATGTATGGTGGAACATGAAACATCTAAATGCACCAATAAAATTACCAAGAGGAGATGAGATGAGCAAAGAACGAGATAATGCAAAAGTCAAATTAACCATCCAATACCAAGAGAAGCTAGGGAGGGATGTAACTAGAACTCTACATATTTATCAACAACTTCATAACATGATGGATGTTCAAATGCCAAAAAATAGTTCTCATTGGAGCACATGATGGAATAAGACCAAAATAAGAGATTTAGTGGGAGCCATAAGAAATGATAACAAACACAAGATGCACATCACTCAAAAGGACATGAATCTTACCAAGAAAGTCATCAAAGAACACATTGTGGAACCAACAAAGCTACACACGATGCTCTCCACACTATTCCACTTAGTATAGTCTGACATGAAAATAATAGTACCTAGTTATTTCAAGTGTAAGGTCACATATGAAAGGCTGATATCAAACAAAGCCTTTTCCATAACACCTGATTAAAATGAATGGCATGCTTACCTAAGACATGAATTACAAGTCCAAGCAATTTCCTTAGCGATCTTGGAATTATTCCCATAAAGGATGTTTACTTTATTATTTTAGTTTTACATGTAATTATGTAAAGAAAATAGAATTACAAATAAATCGAAATAGAAAATAAAGGTGAAGGTAGACGAAAAGTCATGGAAGGTGAATTTGGTCACCCAATTTTGTATAAATATACCTTTTACGCTAGAAAAAGGGATTTTTGGCTTTTGTGATTCTTAGAGCACTTGAAAGGGAAAGCTTTAAACTTATTTGACGATCAAGTTCCAGTTTTGCATTCCCATTATTGGGTCTTGTGGAGATATTGTATGATCGTGTATGGAATGTTTCAGTTATAATATTTATAAGTCCCTAGGGCCATGGCAAGCATTTCTTTCACATTTTATTGAACATTGTAAGACTACTCTTGATGGGTGTTTGATGGTATGTGATTTTTGTTCACTTGTTGAAAGCTAATGAGCTATTTTTTAATCATAGGCTTACATTTTGGGAATTGTTTATTGATATTGTATGCTTACATGCTATTTATTAATTTCAAGCTACTTTACAATTAATAGCTAGAACACTTTGATTGTCATGTATATTAACCAAAGTTGTTATCATTCTTTTTTTGAGGTGCATGTTTATTTTATAAATATGCTACAATGTTCTTTGCATCATTCATTTAAAATTCTTCCATAAAACTATTATTACTTGTATCTCATTAGTAATTTTATTAGAATTTCCCTTTCCTTGTTTAATTCATCCAAAATCTAATCTTCACCAAACACGAGATGGTAGTTTGGCCAACATTCTCGGATGGGAATCTCATCCCAAATGGTGTGAGGTCTAATTGGGACCTCATACTTGAGATACCACTAGGCTATAACAATGGCATTTTGCACCATCAATGGGGTTGCAATGTTTTTGAGCTAAGTATCTGCTCCTTCCTTGCCCTGCATCCAGTGTTCAATGTGGACCTCCTTCAACCATAATTTACATCATTGTTGGACGCATTAGAAATCGTAGAGCAACTGACATTGATAGAGCTCAACCCAAATTGCATTGAAAAGACAACAATTGATCAAATCGTTGACACATGGATTCTAATAGATGATCCAACTAGTTGGATTGTCAAAGCAAGCCAAATCCTGTACCAAAGCAGGTGGGTCACCGGAGGCCAAGTTTAGTATAATTTCCTTATGTAATGGAGGAACCTAACATAATGGAGACCATTGCTTCTTTAGGGGAAATGATTGATCCTAGTGGATATCGGTGGCCACCAACCTATTCCACTATCCCACAACATAGTTTTCTATTTTGTAACTTTTCTATAGCGTTTTCTGTCTTGAACTTCTAGAGTCATTTTGATACCATGAACATTGTAGTTTGGTGAAACAAACACTCGGCAATATGCTTAGTGCAGTAAAAAATTGTACTTCTTAGTCAACCCCTTCGAAGGAGCTACCAAGTTGTAGTATACCTAGGGGGGATATTATGGGGTATGGGGTACAAAGGGAGGTTTCCAAGGGAATAAGGTAATAATGTGATGGGTCATAGTTAATAAATAAAGTGGTTAACCCGCATCATGTAAGGGACCATAAGTAGTTAGAAATAATGTGATTAGCTCATTGTATTAGATATATGGTATTGAGAAACCCATGGTAATGACCCATGGTATTGTATGTATGAAGATGATATAGAGGCTAGAGACTCCCCATTGATAGGATGTCAATGATTATTGTATTAGCAAGCATATGGCTTGTGGAGTGTTCTCCTTCCTTAAGGAGTGATTGTATGGTGTTACCCTACCTCAAGGGTTTGATATTAATAAAGATCTGAAGTTTATCATTTGGCTCTTGGGTTGAATTTCACTTTTGGACAATATTGGACAATAATTATTGCTATTACAGGTTCAAGGATGTATTCAGAAAGAAAAGATAATTATGTCTATCAATCCTTATGTCAAACTTAATTTTATTAATATTCATTTGGCTAAAGGACCGCAAGTCCTAGCCAAACAAATGGAGCACACACAAGTTAATAATGAGAAGGTGCAAGTTTATAAATATTTGAAGATCTCTGTGGATAAGTATGTATTGCATTCGGATTTTTATTCTTCAAATATGTCTGATGTGGATGTTCTTAGGTCCCTATAATACCAGTGATTCCCCCATTACTATTGTAATTGTAGCCCTTATTATTATTGTTGTGCCCCTATTGTCCCCATATTGTTATTATTGTGTCCCATAGAAACCCACTATTATTATTATTGTGCCCTTATTCTATTATTGTTATGTCAGCTTTGATTATATTGCGACCCCTTAGACTCCTATATATAGAAAGGAGGTTTTGCCATTTGTATCATCCAAGAATTGTTCATTTTTGTAATGTAAAGGATGTTTCCCCATCAAAGAGGTTGATTCTGAAGTCGTTGATCTATCTTTTCTATCTTTTTGTGAGCTGGCTTCTTAAGATTTTCTAATAGAGATTTGGATTCTAGTTTTTCATTGCTCCAAATAGGTCATCGTGGCATTTTCACTATAAATGTTTTTCTACGAAGTTTCAAAAGCTCAACAAAAAAACCCGTTTGAGATGAAATCATTATTAACCGCGTGTCCAAATTTTAGATCTTATCTCGCTATATTTGTCGGAAATATGATCTGTTGAAGTTAGGGTTTTTGCAGACTCCCGAATTACATTCCAAACAGGTTACCTTGGGAAAATCATCATAACTTTCTCTCTGAGCATTAGATTGAAATGTTGTAAGAAGTTATAAAAAGAGGACAGACTGTAGTTTTCTGTGTATATTTTGCAGATCTGAAGGTTGAAAGAGTGACACATGGCATGTCATACAAGTTCTCTCGACTGAAAATTTATATAATCAAGTCATATTGGGAGATTGGGCATAACTATTTCTTGGAGAATCCAGTTTTGATCAGACTGGTGGCATTGAAAAGAGGAATCAGGGGCTACCATAGGAAGAAATTTTAGACCTTGGAGATCCTCAATTACAAATATACAATAGATTCAATATCAAGCTTCTACAAAGCGAAAAAAGATGTGTAGTCTTTTTAAAAATTTTCATAAGTTTGGGTTGAAAAATTAGTTTGAAGTTCAAAGGGCATAGTGAAGAATAATTATCATTAATTGATGCCCCAAAGAAAGAAAATGGAAACACTTGGTAAGCAACCAGAAATCTCTAGCATGACTCATGAATAAGAGGAAGAAATGCAACATGATATATCAAAATTACGAGACCAAGTGCAATAAATTTGACTCTCACAAAAGGTAATAGAAGCTAAGATTAACGGTTTAAAGAAATGCATGGAAGCTAATATGAATGGCGTGGAAGCTAAGATGAATAGTGTGGAAGTTAAGATGAATGGCATGGACACTAAGATGGATGCTATAGAAGAAAAGTTGAAAGGCGACATGGAAGATTTGAAGATATATTTGACTAAGTTTCTACAAGGAATGTTTACTAATAGTGAAAGGGTAGTAAAGGAAACTCACGATGACAACAAAAGAAATGCTAATCCTGATCTCATAGACTCTAACATTAGATTGAAGACCCACCATGTTCCAAATATCAATATGAGGAAGTTTGATGGCAAGGATCCCGTAACATGGATACTACAGATGGAGCAATATTTCGATCTCTATAATGTGCAAAACATAGAAAAGGTACGCATTGCAACTTTATATTTGGAACCAAATCATTTTGTATGGTATCGATGACTTTTCTCTCATAAACAAATTGCCACTTGGGAAATTTTTACGGAAGAAATGATAGCACATTATGAGGATACAAAAAGCAACACTTTTTTTAGCCAATTGATAAACCTAAAAAAAAATGGTTCAATGATGAAGCACATTAAGGACTTCAAAAAATTGAATATAAGGGTAAAATATATTCCAGAGGAGCATAGGATTGATGTGTTCATAGGGACTTTAAAGGATAACATCCAACATGAGTTTCGCCTTTGGGAACCTGACTCATTGGAGAAGGAATTCAGGTTGGCAAGAAAAATGGAAGTAAAAGTATGGCAACAAGGAAGCCTACCAATCGCAAGTATAAGGATTGAATTGTTGTTTCCCCTAGCCTTCCACAACCTAGAAGGTTGACACCCCAACAATTGGAAGAAAAAAAAGCAAAAGGGCTTTGTTACAATTGTGATAGAAAATACCTAAAGGTCATAAGTGTGCTGAGAAGAAATTATTTTACATAGATTGTGAAGAGGAGGAAGAAAAGGAACAAGAAACATCAAAAGAAGAGGATATATACTAGGAAAAACCCCTAGAGAAAGAATAAATGAATCCGACCATATCTTGTAAGGCATTGGCCAAAATTACCACTCCTCAAACTATCAAGATAGAAGGACGTATTAAGAAGAAAAAGGTAACAGTGTTGATTGATTCAGGCAGTACTCATCACTTTATTCATTGCAAGATAACCAAGGAATTGAATTGCTTCTTATATCCAGCATTAGAGTGTCAAGTAATGGTTGCAAGTGGAAGAACCATAAATTGCTCTGGAAAGTACCATAATATCAAGCTATCCATGGGAGAATATGTATTGAATATCCCAGTGATTTCCATTCCAATGGGTGGTGTTGATGTTGTATTAGGAGTCCAATGGCTACAATCCTTGGGTACAATAGCTTTTATTTTTCAAGAGCTTTTCATGAAATTTTCTTCGGAATGGAAGGAAGTTGAATTAAGAGGTATGGCAGGGAAACCGAGAAAGGTAATCAACTCTAATGGAATGACAAAGCTTTTAAAGAAAGAGAAAAGAGGTGTAATTGCACAATTATGTTCACTAGAGGTTCCCACTTCGAAATCATCTATTTCTCCATATCTTCAAAAAGCCTTGGACAATCATTCCAAGGTATTTTAGACTCCCAAAGGTCTCCCACCTATTCATGATCATGATCATGCTATTCATTTGATTCCAGGAAGTGTTCCTCCAAACATAAGGCCTTATAGATATCCTTATGCCCAAAATAGTGAAATTGAACGTATGGTTGCAGAAATGCTAGAGGCTTATATAATTCAACCTAGTCAAAGTTCTTTCTCTGCTCCAATAGTGTTGGTGCACAAGAAGGATGGATCATGGCGCACGTGTCCGGATTATAGGGAGCTCAACAAGCTCACTATTAAAGATAAATTTCCCATTCTTGTCATTGATGAACTATTGGATGAATTGAATTTACTTCACCAAGTCGGATCTTCGTTCAGGATATCATCAAATCATAATGAAGACTAAAGACATTTTGAAAACAACATTTAGAACTCATAGGGGTCATTATGAATTTTTGGTCATGCATTTTGACCTTACCAATGCACCTTCTACGTTTCAAGGTTTGATGAATTCCATTTTCAAACCCTTCCTTAGAAAATTTGTGTTAGTATTTTTTGATGATATACTAATCTATAGCAAGTCTTGGAAGGATCATGTTGAACATGTTGACAGGGTGCTCAAACTATTGGAAGAGAAACAATTATATGATAAAGATCCAAATGTTTCTTTAGAGTACAAGAGGTGGAATATCCGGGTCATATTGTATCTCATGAAGGTGTTAAGGTAGATCCTAGAAAAATTAAAGCCATTAAGGAATGGAAAATCCCCACATTTATAAAGAATTTGTAAGGATTTCTCGGGTTGATAAGGTATTATCGCAAGTTTGTTAAGAATTATGGGAGAATAGTAGCACCTCTAACAACATTATTGAAGAAAGATGCATTTTTATGGACTCCAGAAGCAACGAAGGCCTTTGAACATCTTAAAGAGGCAATGTGCCAAGCACCAGTCTTAGCTACGTCGAACTTCACAAAAACCTTTATTGTGGAATGAGATACATTGGGAAATGGAATTGGTGTTGTTTTAATGCAAGAAGAAGGATCCATTACTTTCAAAAGTCGTCCAATCAAAGGAAAGTATTTACACAAAGCTATTTATGAGAAGGAAATGTTGGCAATACTACATGCACTTAAGAAATGGTGACCCTACCTAATGGGAGGACACTTCAAGGTAAAAACGGATCATGATTGTCTTAAATAATTTTTAGAACAAAGATTGTATTCAGAAGAGAAGCAAAAATGTGACACAAAGATGTTGGGTTATGACTTTGAAATCATCTACAAAAAAGGGAAGCAAAATGTTGTGGTAGATGCACTCTCAAGAAAGGATGAGGATGTGGAAACATTGCTTTGTACCATTTCTATTATCCAACTAGATTGGATAAATGAAGCAATGGATGAATGGAAGAATGACAAAAAAGTGTGGGCACTCATTCAAAAGATACAACAATATCCCAATACATCTAATACATTTAGCTGGAAAAATGATTTGTTATGGTACAATGATCACTTATACCTATGTCAGAATTCCCAAATCAAACAAATATTCTTAAGGAATTGCACACTCACGATTTTTAAAAACCTACCACAAGGTTAAGAAGGAATTTTTTTGGGATGGCCTTAAATCTTATATTCAAAAGTTTTGTGGCAGAATGTTTGGTTTGTCAACAAAATAAAGTTGAAAAAATTAAGACCCTGGGTCTATTACAACCTTTATCCATTCCAAGTCAACGTTAGGAAGAGGTTCCAATGGATTTTATCACAGGTTTACCCAAGTCCGAAGGAAAGAGTGTCATCATGGTGGTAGTTAACAAACGTCCCAAGTATGCACACTTTGTGTATTATCTCATCCATTTAAAGCCAATACATTTTCTACCGCATTTACGGAAACAATTAAAAAGTTACATGGAAACCCAAAGATTATTGTAAGCGACAGAGATATCATTTTCACTAGAAATTTTTGGATAAAATTATTTTCTTGTCTTGGTACTCAGTTAGCTCATAGCTCATCTTATCATCCTCAATCTGATGGGAAAACTAAGATAGTAAACGAATATTTGGAAGGATATTTTCATTCCTTTGTATCTGATAAATAGACACAGTGGGTTGCCTCTGGCTGAATGGTAGTATAACGCTTCCTTCCATACTGCAGGAAAAATGACCCCATTTATGGCACTTTATGGATATCACCCACCATCCATCACATCATATTTAAGAGAAAATTCTAAGGTTCAAGCAATGGAAGATCACATTGAGCATCAACAACAAGTTCTCCAACTCTTAAAGGATAACCTAACTTTGGCACAGAATAGAAAGAAACAACAGGCAGTTAAACATCGTAAGAAAATAAGTTTTTATGTAGGTCATTGGGTATTGTTACGGCTACAACCATATAAAAAAATGTCCCTCAAGCAAGCTAAGAAGGGTAATAAATTATCACCAAAGTATTATGGTCTGTAAAAGGTGTTGCAAAAGATTGGTACTATGGCATACAAATTGGAGCTCCCTGCAGCTTCACGAGTGCACCCATTTTTCCATGTTTCATGCTTAAAGAAGGTTATTGGTGACAAGGTCCCAGTTCAAACAATATTTCCAGAACTTGATGAGGAAGGAAAAATCATATTGGAACCTGAAGCAGTCAGAGAAACAAGAACTTGATAGCTATGAAATCAATCAATTTTGGAGTATCTCATCAAGTGGAAGAACTTACCTACTAAAGATTCCACATGGGAGGATGAGAATTTTATACAAAAGAGTCCATAATTACTCAAGCATTGAGGGCAACACTTTTTTGAAGGAGAGGGGCATGTTAGGTCCCTATAATACTAGTGATTCCCCCATTACTATTGTTATTGTAGCCCTTATTGTTATTGTTGTGCCCCAATTGTCCCATATTATTATTATTGTGTCCCATAGAATCCCACTATTTTTATTGTTGTTCCCTTATATTATTATTTTTATGCCAGCTTTGATTATATTGTGACTCCTTAGACTCCTATATATAGAAAGGAGGTTTTTTCATTTTTATCATCCAAGAATTGTTCATTTGTGTAACGTAAAGGAGGTTGCCCCACTCAATACAACTAGATCCACAACAAATACCTCGCCTCTTCTTTTATGCCTGAAATTTTGTAAATAGAATCCCATGGAAAGCAGCAAAGAACATCCAGAATGAAACTTCCTTGATCATGCGAGTGCATGATCAAGGAAGTTTCGGAGAGGCGTCTTTCCACTTGACGAGGACTTCCTTGATCATGTGACCATGCATGTATCGTTCTCCTGTGTTAAGAACCTGTTCAGGTTGGAGCCAGATTGACCCTTCTTCATCCAGTTCAGGTAGACTGGTTTGAATTATGCAATTGTTCCCAATCACTTTCTTGAGGCATGAGACATGGAATAATGGATGGATTTTTGCAGTGGGTGGCAAAGCTAGCTTGTAGGAAAATTCTCCAATGCATTGAAGTACTTGATACGGTCCGTAGAATTTTAGAGATAGTTTCTGACAACCCTTGGCTTTGAGTGATGTTTTCTTATATGGTTGAAGCCTAAAAAATACCTGATCCCCTTCTTGAAATTGGCGTTATGAGAAATGTTGATCTACCTATTGCTTCATGCAGTTTTGAGCTTGATGAAGATTCTCTCTAAGGTGGGCTAACATGGTTGTGTGGTTTTGTAGGAATTGTTCCACTGCTTGTACCTTTGAGCATCCCTTGATATAAGAAGTAGGGGAAGGAGGGATTTGACCATAAACTGCTTCATATGGAGTCATTTTGGTGGTGGCATGATAGTTGGTGTTATACCACCATTCAGCTAGAGGTAACCACTGTACCCAGAGATGTTGCTTTTCTGAAGTGAAACACCTAAGGTAGGTTTCCAGACATTTGTTGATTGCTTCACTTTGACGATCAATTTGTGGATGATAGGAAGTACTGAGTTGTAGTTGGGTACCTTGTAGCCTGAAGAGTTCTTTCCAAAAGTTACTGGTGAAGACTGGGTCACGATCAGACACAATGGAAGTGGGCATGCCATGCAATTTGAAGATCTGATCCATGAAAGATTGAGCGACCAAAGTCAGTGTAAAAGGGTGGGGTAGGGCACAAAAATGAGCATACTTAGAAATTTTTTTGACAACCACCATGATGACTGACTTGTTACCTAACTTTGGAAGACCCATAATGAAATCCATAGAAACCTCCATCCAGATTGAGGCCGATATGGGCAATGTTTGTAATGTGCCTGGGGATTTGACTGTTTCTCCTTTGTGGCACTGACAAACGTCACATTCAGCTACAAAAGTAAGAATGTCCTTTTTTATGCATGTCCAAAAAAATGATCTTCGAGTGCGAGCATACGTCTTTTAAAAGCCTGAATGTCCTGCAATGGGAGATGAGTGTAATTCCACCAAAATGCAGCTTTTGAGGGTGGAGTGGGTGATATTATGACTCTATCCTTGTAGCAAAGAACCTCATCTTGCCATGAGTAGGCCACTGTGGAATTTGGATCCACCTGCAATTGGTTAATGAGTTGGGAGAGCTAGGGATGTGAAAACCATTCCTTGCGAGCCTCTTCAATCCATTCTAGAATGGGAAGGGAAATTGCGAGCAGGGTACTTTCCTCCTCAAATTGGCAAGATAACGCATCTGCTACAATATTTTCGCGCCCTTTCTTGTAAATGATCTCATAATCATATCCCAACATTTTCGCAAGCCATTTATTTTGTTATGGTGAGGATAGGTGTTGCTCTAAAAAATATTTAAGGCTTTGATGGTTTGTGCGGATTTGGAAACGTCGCCCCAATAATTATGGTCGCCAGGTATCTACTGCATGTAAGATGGCCATCATCTACTTCTCATAGGTAGATTGCCCCAGATTCTTCCCACTTAGTTGTTGGGTTGTGAAGGCCAAGGGTTGACCTTCCTGCATTAAGACCGCCCCAATACCCGTACCCAAAGAATCACATTCAATCACAAAAGATTTGGTGAAGTCGGGTAGTGTTAAGACTAGAGTGGAACACATGGCATGTTTGAGAGCTGTAAAGGCCTGTTGTGCTTCATCATTCCAAAGGAATGAATTTTTCTTGAGGATTTGAGTGAAGGGCCTAGCAATATGACCAAGAACTCATAATGGCCTTCATGAGTTTGGAAAGCAGTCTTTGGAATGTCTACATCTTTCATGCGAATTTGGTGGTAACCTGAGCGAAGGTCGAGCTTAGTAAAGAATTGAGCCCCATTTAGTTCATCCAGCAAATCATCGACAACCAGGATGGGAAATTTATCTTTGATTGTCCACTTATTAAGGGCCCTGAAGTCTGGACACATACACCATTCCCCATCTTTCTTGAGAACTGTGACACTGGCGATGAATAAGGACTAATGCTGGGACGAATGATGCCTGCTTCCAATAGTTCCTTGATTATTTTTTCTATTTCATTCTTTTGGGAGAACGGATGTCTATATGGGCGCACATTTTTTGGTTGGGCCCTTGGGACCAAAGTAATTCTATGATCATGTTGTTGGGTTGTGTTATATTCCTTCCACATAGTTAACAGGGGGTTTGAGGGGTACCCATAACCCCACTTTATGGGGTCCGGGGCAGCGCCCCGGAAAATTTTGGTTTGCGGACCCACCTATGTTTTTGTGCATGATTTTCACACATGTTTTTTGGACGCGATGGTTTTCGATCCATGGTTTTTGACGCAATTGTTTTCGGTCCATGGTATTGGATTCTTCGGCATGTATAAATATGTATTGTAACATTGAAAGGAACATAATGAAAAATCAAGCTGGTAGTCCCGGTTTCGGGATCCAGGGGAAAATCTCTGTGCATATGTGTTTTTATGTGTTATGCTCTCGCATTGTTTATTTTTCTGTGATTTAGAATTCGTATGCAGGTAATTTCTATACGAGGTTAAAATCTACAATGTGTTCTTAACCTCGTCAATCACCTTTTCCTTTGATGCACTTCAGAAATTCGAAATGGTGAAATTTCCTCCATTTTCGAATATTTGAAATGAAGTGTTGGTTCAATCTCCTATGCATATAATACTTCATGATTACATGAGATTACATGTCATAATAGACAACATATAGTAGTAATGATGAAGTCAGGTGGCTTTGGAGAGTCTAGATGATTTGATACAGGTGGTTGTACGAGATTTTTGCAAATCTGGCAATTTTCCTACTTTGATTTAGACTGGCCGAAAATTCCGGTAACGTATTACATGGAACAAAAAGAGTGACTATCAGAATTCAAACAAATGGCTGAGATTGACGCTGTAAACAAGCTTAATATTTTGGAAATATGAGTTATTTAAGATGGGTGGGGAAGGCAATGGCTATGACTGAAACCTCTCAAACACGATCAACCAAAACGATTAACCACTACCACTTGAGTTGACTTGAAGTTTGTGACCTATCCAATCACGAAATCTCATGATTTGGATTAGATATTTTGCCATTATGACACATGGACAATCGAAAACGGTTGCGTTTTCAGCTTTATTTTAAAAAACGGGAGATGCTACTGGAAATTCTGGTAGCATTGGATATTAAAAAAAAAACAAGAAAGTAAAGAGGAATGAGAAGACTGTTTGAAGGACAAGGGAGATTGTCTAAATGAGAAAATCAGTTTTTTTTTTTTTTGAAATTTACAACATTAATCCTCAAAAATAAGAATTTTAAAACCTACTCATAACTTATCCTAGAACTATGCTAACAGGGTGCACAACTGTTAAGGAATGGCTACTCAGGAGGAGAATCTATTCCAATTACATTCCAACCATATTACAATCGTGGAAAACAACTTAAAGAAATATGAATTCTTGCAATGCAGATAAAAAGTGTTAAAGGTAGATAAATAATAAGAAAAATAATAAAATAAAGTAAGAAACATTTTTATGACTAAATAAAACTTAGAAAACTTTGAGGTGCATGAATACCTAAATGAGCTCCTCTTGGTTTCAAGAAATATTTATTGGAGTAGTCTAAACCTGGAGCAAACATTCCTTGATTTGACGAAGCAACTACAAAGTCAACATTGACTTGGGTGTGTTAATCAAGGTTGTCATTGATGTCAATATAGCATTGGCCAGGATGGAAAATATTCTTGATATTCCATATGATGATATTCATCGAGGAAGATGTCAAGTCACTCATGAAGAAGTGGAAAGTACCAAGTACCAATCATATACTTTGATCATCTAGAAGCTCTTGATGACTTATGTGGACTACCTTGATGAATGACCACACTTGATGAAGGACTAGATGATGCCCTTACCTTTGATAGTCTTGATGATGGTGTGAAGCCATAACCTTAAATGTCCTTACCTCCGATGATCTTGATGATGGAATACTACATAATGACATGATGTTGCATATGATTGATGACATATCACAACAATATCTTAATGACATGGTGAATTGATGACATTGACGATGACATTATGACCCTATGATGAAGAAGGCAAACAATGAAGAAATAAAACTATGAAGAATCCAAATACTCGTGTAGGTTTTAACCTCATACAAAATTACCTGCATACGAATTCTAAAACATAGAAAATAAACAATGCGAGATCATAACACATAAAACACATATACATAGAGATTTCCCTTGGATCCCAAAACTGGGACTACCAGCTTGATTTTTCATTATGTTCCTTTCAATGTTACAATACATATTTATACATTTTGAAGCATCCAATACTAGTGACCAAAAACCATCACGTCCAATACCATGGATTGAAAACCATCGCGTCCAATACCATGGACCGAAAACCATCGCGTCTAAAAAACATGTGCGAAAATCATGCACAAAACCATAGGTTGGTCCGCCCAACCTAACATAGGGTCCAAAACCAAAATTTTTTGGGGCACTACCCGGACCCCATAAAGTGGGGTTACGAGTGCCCTTCAAACCCCCTGTTAAGTATGTGGAAAGAATATAACACAACCCAACATTCTCCCACTTGTTGTTTTCTTTCCACAGGGGGCCACAAGAGAGCTTGGTCATTTTCCCAACCCTGAAATTCCCAATGTCTCTCTACGCCAAGAGAAATTATCAAAGCTCACAGATTTTGTCAATTCATCTGTAGTATTCTTCAAAGTGTCCACCTTTACCAGCAACACCTTTTTGTCTTCTATCATATCCCTCAGAAAATGATACTTAACATCAATGTGCTTTATCTTTGAATGATATGCAGGGTTATTTGCCAAGAAAATTGCACTTTGGCTGTCACAGTCTATCCTTATAGCTTCCTGTACTAACCCTTTACTTGAACACAATCACAATCTCTGCAACCAAACTGCTTCCTTGCTTGCATGAGTGGCTGCCATGTATTCTGCCTCTGTAGTTTATAGTGCCACTATAAATTATTTCTTACTCATCCAACTGACTGCACCTCCAAATAGGTTAAACACATACCCACTTGTAGATCTTCTCTGATCCAGATCTCCATCACAATCTGCATCAACAAAGCCACAAATATCCAACACTCTGTCCAATCCTGGTCTTCCTTGGTAGCACAGACCATAATCACTAGTGCCATGCAAATACGTGAAAACCCGCTTCACTGCTGTCTAATGCTCCTTTCCTGGTTTTGACATAAACCTGCTCGATACTCCCACTGCATGTGCATTGTCTGGTCTAGTACAGACCATTGCATACACCAGGCTACTGACTGCACTTGCATATGGAACACGGGACATGTCCTCTTCTTATTCTTGTGTCTTGGGACATTGTTCAGCAGATAAACTCACACCTACATGAATAGGAACCCTCATCGGTTTACTATCCTGCATATTAAACCTCTGCAGTATTGTCTCGACATACCTCCTATGGTTTAACTAGAGCTTCCTCTTTTCCCGATCTCTTTTAATTTCCATGCCCAAAATATAGTTTGCAGCACCAAGATATTTCATGTCGAATATGGAGGACAATTGTGTCTTCAAATCTTGGATAATTTCTTTTTCGTTTCCAACCAGCAACATATCATCCACATACAAGACCAGATAAATAACATGGTCACCAATTAATTTAAAATACAAATAGTGATCTGCTTTGCTTCTGGTGAAGCCAAGTCCTTGTATAAATGTATCAAATTTCTGATACCACATCCTTGGTGACTATTTTAACCGATACAGAGACTTCTTTAACTTGCATACTAGTTGTTTCTTACCCTTCGTTGCAAAGCCTTCAGGTTGTTTCATGTAGATTTCCTCTTCTAGATCCCCATGAAGAAATGTTGTCTTCACATCCATTTGCTCTACCTCAAAATCAAAGGTAGTAGCAACAGATAAAAGTAATCTAATAGAAGTTACCTTCGCAACAGGAGAAAAAATATCACCAAAATCAATTCCCGACACTTGGGAATAACCTTTTGCTACCAACCGAGCTTTGTATTTCTCAACTTTTCCTTCTGCATTTGTCTTCTTTTTGAACACCCATTTGCTGCTAATGGGTTTCCTTCTAGCTGGCAACTCCACCAGATCCCAAGCCTCATTGTTGTGAAAAGATGCCATTTCATCAACAATGGCCTCTTTCCAGAGTTTTCCATCCTCTGAATCTACTGCTTCCTTCACAGTTCTGGGATCATTGTCAGTAATAGATAAAGCAAAATTTGAATAGAAAGCAGATGGAATATGCCTTTCAGGCTGCCTTCTTTCTCGAAATGATCTTCTCATAGTCGGAGTTTGTGGCTCTTCATCTTCTGATTCCTCCTCTGCTGTAGAGTCCGATTCTTCCTCCTTTAACTCAAACTATATCTTCTCAGATTCCTTTCGTTGGACTTCATGTTTAATAACATTTTTCACCTCTCTGAACACCACATCTTGGTTGTACACAACCTTTCGTGTGACTGGGTTCCAAAGCTTATAACCCTTTAAACCATTATTATACCCCATAAAGATGCACTTTTCAGATTTACTCTCCAAATTGGTTAGTTTCTCCTTTGGAACATGTACATATGCATCACATCTAAATACCCTCAGATGTGAAAAAGAGGGTTTCTTACCAGTCCATACCTCTTGTGGAGTCTTATCCTCCAACGCTGATGAAGGTGACATGTTGACTAGGTAACATGTAGTATCCACTACCTCTACCCAGAATTCCTATCCAAACCTGGCACCACTGAGCATGCTTCTTGCCCTTTCCATCAATGTCTTATTCATTCTTTATGCAACTCCATTTTGCTGAGATGTATATGGAGTAGTCTTCTTCCATGCTATACCACACTTCTTATAGAATTATTCAAATTCCTTACTGCAAAAATCTCCATCGTTATCTGTTCTCAACACCTTTATCTTCTTCTCTGTTTGGTTTTCCACCAAAGCCTTAAATTCTTTAAACCTATCAAAGACTTCAGATTTTTTCTTAAGGAAATATATCCATGTATTCCTTGAGAAGTCATCTATAAATGATACATAGTACATAGACTTACCCAGTGATGGAACCTTCACAGGTCCAAACACATCATTGTGCACCAGTTCTAATATATGTTTCGCCCTCTTACTACTAGAGGGGAAACTCACCCGATTCTGCTTCCCATATACACAATTTTCATAGAAATCGAAATCCAGAGAGCTATTACTCATACCTTCTATCATACCTTTACCATGAAGTATCCTAAGGCCCTTTTCTCCAATATGTCCAAGCCTTTGATGCCACAACATGGTCTTCTCTCTAGAGACCACTAGATTTTCTGTTCCACTTTTAGGAACCACAGAACTATTGCACCCATCAATAACAGTGCTACCTTGCAGCTTGTACAGAGTTCCAATCCGAACTCCCCGCAACAATACCAGTGCTCCTCGAACCATCTTGCAGGTATCCTTCTCAAATACTATTTTTACACCTGCATCATCTAGCTTGCTAACATAAATTAGATTTTTGGCTAATACATGAATATGTAGAACACCTGGAAGCATTCTAACCCTTCCACCTTGCAACTTCAACTTTACTTTTCTGCAACCAACAATTCTAGCCTTCCTGTCATCCCCCAGGAAGACATCACCACCATCATATTTCTCATACTCGCAGAACCACTCTCTATGGGGAGTGAAGTGAAAGGATGCACCTGAGTCAATCAACCATGCCTCATGATCTACATGTGTACTT
>APFE030908881.1:18392-39351 GCA_000404065.3 Pinus taeda | reverse complement strand
CAGATCCCTTTCCTTTGTCAGGAGCTTTAGATTTACAGTCCCTTTTGTAGTGCCCTTCCTTTCCACATTTCCAGCACACCACCTTTACAGGTTTTCCTGGAGATTTAGATCTCCCAATCGATGACTTATTTTTGTTTATGTTCTGGGTCCACCCTTGTACAGACAAGGCATCACCATTTTGGCTCTCCATATTTTTCTGTCTCATCTCCTTCATCAGTGAGGATGAGACTATTTCATCAAAATGAAAGGCAGTTGCATTGCTACCTATTGCAATAACTAGACTATCCCACAAATTTGGTAGAGAACACAACAAATTGATGCACTTATCTTCATCTGCAATTTTAATATCAACATATGCTAACTGACTTACCACGGTATTAAATGCATTCAGATGATCTGTCACTGAGCCTCCATCTTTCATCCTCATGTTATACAAATTTTTCCACAGGAACATTTTATTCACCAGAGACTTAGATTGTTACAAAGTCCCTAACTTGTCCCATAGAGCCTTCACCTTAGCTTCCCCTGATACATTCAACAATACTGAATCTGTGACACACAATCGTATTGTGCTCTTTGCCTTCTGATCCAACTTCTTCCATTCTTCATCGGACACTCCCATTGGTTTAGTACTCGGATCTACCGCGATCCACTGGTCTTTATCCACCAACAGATCCTTCATCTTGAGTTTCCACAACTCAAAACTCTGACCATTAAATTCACGATCCTATCTTTCCACTGCTCGCCATCTCTTTCACCACCAGAATCGATCCTCGCAAGATCTCCCATTGAACAGGGTCTACCATAGGCCTGAGAAAATCCCCCAGCAACAAAGGCGTCCCCTTGAAGCCAAAAAACTCTATACCAAATGTAGGTTTAACCCCATACAAAAATTTACCTGCATAACGAATTCTAAAACACAGAAAATAAACAATGTGAGATCATAACACATAAAACACATATACACAAAGATTTTCCCATGGATCCCAAAACCAGGACTACCAGCTTGATTTTTCATTATGTTCCTTTCAATGTTACAATACATATTTATACATGCCGAAAAATCCAATACCATGGACTGAAAACCATCACGTCCAATACCATGGACCAAAAACCATCGTGTCCAAAAAAAATGTGCGAAAATCATGCACAAAACCATAGGTGGGACCGCCCAACCTAACATAGGGTCCAAAACCAAATTTTTTCGGGGCATTGCCCCAAACCCCATAAAGCGGGGTTACGGGTGCCCTTCAAACCACTTGTTAACTACGTGGAAAGAATATAACACAACCCAACAACTCGAAGGCATTCTTCACTACCTCCATTTCTGCGCTAATAAATGACCAGTCACATTAAAAAATATTTTTTAGTACCATAGATGCAGAATTTCTCTATGAGACCGTCACCATCCTTTAGAGCATATTTTTAGCTTTCCAATGAGATATTACTTGGCTAAAAACTCGAAATACTTTGGGAGATATTAAATTTTTAAGTTAGGAATATTAATCTGGTCCTTGAGCCGACCCATGCTAGGCCTATCATGTCAACTTTCCTCCATAAGTAACGTACATTTATCTTAAATGTCAAACCAATATTAATATGAGTCCAGGCTCCTCATTTTAACCATAAGATTTTAGTGATAAATTCAGAGAAGAACCACATAAGGAGATAAAAAGCCGAGGAAGACATAAAAGGTATAAAAGCTGTAAAGAAGACAAAGGAGAATAAAGGGGAGAGATCAAGGGTAAAATGAGTATTTTTATAGTGTTTTTAAGTAGAATGAGATCTCTTTTTAAGGAAGTCTTCTAGGAATATTTTTTGTGATATGTAGAGTCAAATTTGTGGAGAAATAAAGGTCTATTTTGAGGCCCTACCCAAATCTAATAGAGGCCTAATTTAGCCTTGTTGTGGCCTCCATCTAAATACAATTCACACTCTATCTAAATCCCATATAAGTGAATTTCATGAGCATTCAAGAGTTAAAATCTGACTTTGTTGACTACAAAAAGAAAAAATTTAATTGCTGGAACAAAACTAGTCCTGAGGCTTCTAATTGGCCTCTTTGAAGAAGACCTTATCACTCTTAAAGATCATATTTTATTGAGATGACTTTCTGGAAGCTATATTCAATTTTTTTATATATAGTTCTTTGAAGCATTGCTGAGCATTTTTTTAGAATAGACTTATGAAAACTTTGGAGTAACTGTTTCCCTTGTGCATAAATGTTTTCAAGTAGACTTTCTTGACCAAAACTTTGATCTAATCCTTCTTGTTGAGCTAATATAGAGTGGGCATCCTTGTCTCCAACTGGAGCACTCTTAGAGACAACCTTATTAGAGTAAATTTTGAAAGAAATTTGGAAGCCCAGGTTATAGGAGCAGTTTTGGGACGAATTAAAGGAAACCTTGAAGAATACTTGAAGCATACAAATCCTATAGTTGGAAAAGAACCTTGAAGAATTTTGGAACCTTGATTGAAGGAACAATTATTTGGATCACCTTTTGAAGTACTCTTAGAGAAGTCTATTAAAGACCTTGATCAATCCTTGAAGAAATTTGAAGGACTTATAAGACACTCGAAGAGTTGCCTATTAAAGATACCTTGGAGGATAATTAAAGGTATTTGGAAGACTTGTAGAAGCTGGTCTTGGAGATATTATTGGAGACCATGATGATGCCCTCATGAGGTAACCTTGAAGAATTTTTGTTTGGGCGACATGAAGAGAAATAGTGACACCTTTTAAGAAAACAAGGTTGTCATTAATGACATAACGTGGATACTATGGTGAAGATGAAGATAAGCAGGTCTCATTGAAGAAGACATTGGGAGCCGTGAAGTACAACCAAAAATACCTTGAAAAAGTGAAGCTATAGGGTTGGAGCCGTTTGGGTTGGTGACTTGGAAAGTCTAAGTTGGTGCTTGGAAAATATAAGATTGGTGTCCTTGGATTTGGTGCTCCTAATCTCAAGGTTGGTGCCTTGGATAAGATAGGGTTGGATCCCTAGAGGATTAGAGTCCTCAAGAAACCATATTGGAGTCTGTACTAGAGAAGGGGCAGTGCCCTAGGGGTTGGAGCCTCTAAATGCAAGGTAGGTGCCTTGAGAAGATAAGGTTGGTGCCCTAGGGGTTGGAGCCTCTAAATGTAAGGTCAATTAATCCAAAATTGAAAAAGGTATTACAGAATATGTGTGAAGTTGCCTATGTGACTTAGTGCAATGGATATATAAGATTGCAAATAACATAAACACTTAAACAATTATAAAAACATAATAAAACACATCAACACAACCAAAATAGATAAAGGAGTTCACTTGACTTCCTGGCTAAGTCTCCCAGTCCTTTAGCTTCCAGTGTTGACCTCTTTATTATGTTTTTCAAATAGTTGTTACAGATGTGAGCTCAAAAACAAAGTCTCAAACATGAAAGTGGATCTCACGGTTGTGTTCATCTCAAATCTTTGAGTCGAAATGAATATACACTCGACCATATTTGGTCACTCTAACCTCCAGATCCCCTAGAATGGTTCACAACACACTCCCTCTCAACTTTTCTGTGTTATGGTATTTATATACCCCGTAGAGTTACAAACTCAATAAATGTGGAATAATACATTTATAATAGAAACGGACTATAAACCAAAGGACCGGTGGGTGCGGGGTGGACCCTAACCGTTCGACATTTTCCCAATTTTGATATCGAGAACAAAAAATCTGACAGCTATCGCATCCCACTCATCAACTAATCCGAACAACCTGCACCGTCGATCTTTCTTGTGGAATCCAACGATGTCACACAATATCACGCTTCAACTAGCACGCCTGTTAATTCTTTGAATTTATGTGAGAAAGTGGCTTTAGGATGCTACCTGTCGACCACTGAGTGGAATTGCATGCTCTTGGTAGTAAACCATTTCATGCCTTGAAGGCACGCGATAAACCACTTACCGCTTCCCTGCCAGAACTCAAAGGATTTTAACTTCTTTTGCATAACTTTATCTCGTCCGTTTTCCAAGTTAACATGTCTGCATGTTTCAACATGATATGTGTTGATCTCTTTTGATCAGATGATCTCTGCTCTTGTTCACTGATCCCATCGCCTATGGTATGAACCAATCGCAAATTGCCACATCACCTTTTGCGCTGACATCATCAAGAACCTGTGACTCTTTCCCAGGTTGCCACATGTCTTTCCGACATAGGCATTGAATTTTTAACCTAATCTTTAGTTGGCTCTAATTTCTTCATCCAAACTCATATTTATAGACTATTTGCGCCATTGGCTTCGTATTAACAAGCACTTCAACATGATTCCACTTTTACTTGTATTTGAAGATTTTTGATCAAGAGGCTATGCTGAATCCATTTTGGATCACTCCTCCCCACTCGAAGCTTTTGGTCCACAAAAAGTTGGTTTTAGCTATTGAGTAAGTGAGGATAAAGTTCCTTCACTTTTCCAATCTCTATCCATCGTGCTTTACTTGGATTTGCACCTTTGAGTCCAACTTCAAGATACTCAACGTTCCCCCGTCGTGAAGTTCTTATCCTCTTGTCAAGAACTGTGTCCTATTGTAACTCATTGAGATACTTGGGCAACATATCCTCAATGGAAGGTAGTTTACCTTACTCTTCGGGATCTTCAATCAATGAAGGTTCATACAACCTCAAGTTTTCAACATTAACGACTGAATATATTTGAATATAAGATGGTAGATCAAGGCAGAAAGAATTTTCCCCAATTTTATCAAGTATTTTGAAAGGACCATATCTAATTGGTTTCAACCAAACTTGATCACCAACTTGAAAACTATGCTCAACTCAATACTTTTCATGTCACGCCTTATACTTTACTTGGCTTCTTTCCAGTTGTTCTTGTACTACCTGGTGAATTTCTTGGATTTGTTCAATGAAATTGGTTGCTTTGTCCACATTAGTGTGTCCATCAATTGCTATGTCTTTATCAAAGACAAAATCCAAGGGAGACTTTGGTATAAAATCAAAACAAGTCTCAAAAGGAGATCTTTGAGTAGAAGAATGTTTTGCACGGTTGTAAGCATGTTGCACATAACACAAATGCTCATCCCAAAGTTTGGGATGCTTGCTGCAATATCCTCAAAGCAAGTGTATTACTTTCCTATTGACCACTTTTGTATGATCATATGTTTGTGGACGAAATGATGTGCTCTTCTTTAAATTGGTGTCCATTAACTCCCATAGACTTGACCAAAATTTCCCAACAAATCGAGAATCTCAATCAGATACAATAGAAGTGGGTAACCCTAAATAAACCCATACATTTTGAAAGAACAACTATGCATTTTTTTCAGCTGTGACATGTTTATTACATGGTGTCAAAATACACACCTTGCTGAACCTATCCACAACTACATACAAATAATCATGACCCTTTCTAGACTTTGGAAATCCCCCAACAAAATCCATGGAAATGCTTTCCCAAGGACGAGAAGGAATTGGAAGTGGAGTATACAAGCCTAGTTTTCTATTACTTGGCTTGCTTATAACACACATACTACATCCTTTGGTATATATAGAAACTATATCATTCATTCGTGGCCAATAACAAAACCTTTGTGATTGTGCAAGTGTTTTACTTACACCAAAATGACCTGATATGAGAGAAGTATGTGATTCTCAAATTATGTTAACCTTTTAGTTTGTGGAATGCATAACTTTCCCAAATGATATAAGAGTTTGTCCTTTATATAGTAATCCAATTCTTCTACCTACTTGCCATGACTTAAAGTTGCATATACATCCTTAAAATCTCTATCTTGAGCATATTGTTCAATGTAACTTTCATGAATTACTGAATTATGCTTAAGTATTGTGGATGCATTTATAAGTGGTCTTGATAACATTTCTGCAACCTTATTATGTATGCCCTTCTTATATCTGATAACAAGATGAAATTGTTGTAGAAAACCCATCCACCTATAATGTCCCTATTGTTACAATTTAGTTTGTGAATGTAAATATTGAAGTGGTTGATGATCTGTGTGTATGATTGTTTCTTTACCCATTATGCATTGTTTCCACTTTTGAACACTCTCAACTAATGCATACAATTCTTTATCATATATAGGATAGTTAACTACTGCTAATGTAAATGTACCAGAATGAAAGCATATAGGCTTCTTGTGCTACATCAACACTGCACCCATGGTATATTCACTTGCATCTGTCTCGATCTCAAATGGATGTTGAAGATTTGGCAGTGCTAGTACTGGAATTGCACTGATCCTTTCTTTAAATGTGTCTAAGGCTTTCTGTTGTTTGCCTCCCCACTGAAACACCTGTTTCACACTTGTCAAAGCATGTAAAGGAGTTGCAATCAACAAAAAGTTAGCAATAAACTTTCTCCAATATTGTACTACCTCTAAGAAACGTCTAACTTCTGTAGAAGTATTGGGTTTAGGCCAGTTTACAATGAGTTCGACCTTAGATGGATCTATCTTCAATTCACCACCCTCTACAATATAACCCAAATAATTCAAAGATGTTATGCCAAATTCACATTTTGACAGTTTCACATAGAGATTTTCTCTTTTTAAAACATATAAAATATGTTTTACATGCTTTACATGTTCATGCCATGTCCTACTAAAAACAAGAATATCATCTAAATAGACTATTACAAAATCATCAATAAATGGTCTAAATACATCATTCATGACTCACATAAATGTAATAGGAGCGTTAGTTAAGCCAAAGGCATAACCAACCATTCATAAAGTCCTTGCTTCATCTTGAAAGCAGTTTTCCATACATCCTGTTCTGCTCTGATATGATGGTAGTCACCTTGCAAGTCTAATTTAGAGAAGTAAACTACATCTTTTAACTGATCCAATAAATCATCAATACGAGGAAGAGGATAACGATTCTTTATGGAGATTTTATTTATTGCTCTAAAATCAATGCACATTCTCCATGAACTGTCTTTCTTTTGCACCAACATAATAGGTGATCCTCACGGTGATGCGCTTGGTCGAATAAACCCTTTATCGAGAAACTCCTGTACCTACTTCTTTATCTCTACATTCTCTAAAGCTGATAACCTGTACATTCTAATGTTAGGTAGTGGACCATCTTGCTGCAAATAAATTTCATGTGCTATCTCTCACTTGGGTGGAAGCCCTTTAGGCTCTTGAAATAGAATATCATAATTAGAAACAACTTTAACTAGATCTTGTTTCTGTTTAGGATTAAAACCTTGGAATGCATCAGATTTATCAAGATCTTTTGCTTTTAAAATCATAAGTAAAAATTGTTTACTTGTGTTATCACCAAAATAGGACCCTGATAGGCTGCTGATCAGACTATCTCAGTGTAACTATTCAAGCCAATCTTTTAGCTAAGGCTTAGCCTCCTCAGCCTGAGAGGGTTGTCTCAAAGGGAAAATGATATAGAAAAAGACTACTTTTGTAAATGCTGTGCAGGGACTGATATATACAGAAGAAGTTTGACTTTTCTGAAGCTGAGATTCTTAGTGTACTTTAGTGAGTTTTATCTTTTATCTTTGATATGTTTTACTTCCATATTCTTAATTCTTATTACTCAAAATTCATGGAGGAACATGCTCTGACTTCCTTTAAGTGTTAAACTATGGTGAATTGAGTTCTTGGGTCCTTTCTTTGGATGTTTTTCTTCAATGTTTTAATACTTATTACTCATAATTCAAGTTATGACAAAACATTTTCCTGATAGGCTACTAATCAGGAATACCTTGAGTAATTGTTTCAAACCAACTTTTGGCTGAGGCTTAGTCTCCCCAACCTGAGAGGGCTCTCTCACTAGGTTAAAGATTTTAGTAAAAGATTATATGGTTAACTCTATGAAACAAGTAAAGGAGTAAGAATGGTTGAACACAATCAATAAACATTCATTGGGCTTATGGAGTCAGAAAATGTTTAGTATGACAACAATATTAACTTAACATGGAAGTCAAGGCATCAAGAGTTCAATATATCAGTAACACATAAGAACGTGTAGGAAACACAGTATACAAATGCATCGAGGAAGTTAGAACATTTCCAATGAGTTCTAAGTAACATACATTCATACCACTACAAATGAGGAAATGATGAAAATCATAATACAATCAAGCATTGAACTCTCTTTTGAATCCTGAGTAGTAAAGCCAAACTTTGTATTGCATAAAAAACATAGTCTTCTACAATGTCATAATATGAGTGTTTTTCTCAAAAATTTCCAACCCTTGAGGCATTCCACCTCTTTTCCTTTATAGATTTTTCATTACAATATTAGATTCCTTCCTTCAACATGAGGGGAATTCGAATTTGCTTGACTTGACACCTTCTTATACCTAAAACAAACTATTAGTTACAAGAGAGAGTTAACTAATAGTCCTAGAGTCCTAATACAATTAGGAGTACAACTTCTTTTATGACAGTGACAACCTAAATTATGAATTAAATTTGATATTGAAAACTGCTCCTCCTTAAATTCGACCTTGGTTATGTCCATAACCCCCTAGCTAGCCTTCAATAGCTTCTCCTTCATCTGCCCTGAAAACTAGGAAACTGTCCCTTGCTCTATTCTGGCTGAAAATAGGTGTTGGGATAGAGCTTTTATCTCCTCATAAAAAATGTATTTTCAAAACTGAAGGAGACTTTGTAGACCACTCTATTCTGAACAAAAATGTCTCTTGGTTTTTGCAGTACCTTTCCTACTACCCAAAAACTATCTTTGAATATCAGGTGTAAACTGGAAAATTGTGATTTCTGAAAAACTGCTCCTATAGCAGTTTCGTAGTGTAGTTGGAGTCATTAACTTCTCCTAGATCATAATGAATTTGAAGATGTTTTTTTGGATGGGTATTTTAGGAAGAAAAACCTCTTTCAATTTTCCAAAATATTCTTTCAGTTGCTCAATAAACCTCCTAGAAGTTGACTACTTAAAATAGTTTTTCTGCTGAAAAACGCTGCTTCAGTGATGTCGTAGCGCAACACTTTGTTCTTGCAAACATTTTTCATTTTGTGAATTTTTCCTTTACTGTGGCTTTAAACCTTCTCAAATTCCCTCCTCATATTCTCCAGCATCATCCTCTTTCAAAAATATCCCCTTCTTTCCTTTGAAGATTGATCAAAAAGAGAAAAATTGCACCTACAACAGTTTCGTAGCGCTTTACAAAAATGTTGTGTATTACATGTTACCTACAAAATTTTTTTCCAAAACCTTTCCTCCTTAGGATTATTCTTAGCTGTTTCCTTATTCCAATATGCCACATATACTTGAGATTACCCATCCATAAAACAACTTCAAAAAGTAATGTCCTAGCTTCAATCAAAATTGTGTTAAGGTTTCATCACTTACTGCCCTATTCCTTTGTGCTGAGGCTGTCCTCCAGATTTTCTCAGTTGAATCTCTAGGTCCTCAATTTTCCTTTTCATCACTCCGATATTGGTTCTAAGCCTATCATTAATCCATTTGATGTATCTTGCCTCTTTAATGGCAGGGACAGTCCAGGTGAAGTATTGGGCCTTTCTGCTCACTACTTGAGGTTTTGAATTTCTTTCATGTTCCCACAAGGCCTTCATTTTGTTGAAGTTGGCTATCTGAATTACATGTTTCCTTTCCCTTTTATTAAGTTTGTCAATCTCAAGATTGGCAAGCTTTAATTTCTTCTTTCTTCCAACATTTCTCCTTTGAAATCCCTGTAAAGGAGACTTGGAAAAACTTACCATGTTTTAGTTTGAACACTGCCTCACTTGAGTTGAAATGGAGAACTGCCTTGCTTGAGCCTTCAAAGAACTCTGATGTAGGCTAACCCTGAGCTTTCCAAGTGCTTCTTATGCATGAAAGGAACATGAAAATGACCAGGACCAATTTACCCTAACCTTTTCTTTTTTAAATTTGAAAAGAGTGAGTACAAATACCCCTAATGAATATAATGATGAGAGTGAATGGCTGCATGTAATGGGTAAGGTTCATGGACTGACACCTAATGATGAAACATTAATGAATTCAGGTTGATTTGACAACTAGAATCAATCTGACACAAATCCCCGATTTCATAGCGCATCCAGTGCAAATTCTGGGTTTTTCACTATGAAAACTCCTAACTACGAATCCCCGATTTTGTAGCGCATACAGTGCATTTTCTGAGTTTTGCGCAACGAAAACTCCTAGGCAATTTCATAGCACATGTCAATTTTGAAACATCCTAACACATGACACTTTTGAAATAATGTGGAATCTATGATAGTAGAAATAAGGTCATTGACCTTTATTTAATAATGGAAACAAGACTCCAACTCTATGATTTAGACTCTAAAAATAAAAATAAAAAATGACTTGACCATGTTTAACATAAAAACTTTGGAACCATGCGGGTTGTCCAAAATTTTAAAAACGTTTATAGTGATAACAACTTGAATTTACAATTCTTTTCATTTGTCCTGAATTTATGAGAGAGAAGTTATCTATAAGTTTATGAGCCCTTACAATATATTCAATTCCATCCTTAGTGAGTTGATACTTATTTTTAGCTCGATAGAACATATATTTTCTATCATACAAGTATGGACTTCCTAATACAATTCCACATATGTCCAGTGGGACGATATCTAACTCAACCTCATCTACAGATGTTGACCCAAAATCAAAACGAAGTTTACATTGTTTCGTAACTTGTAGCTTTGTTTCATCACACACCCAACCTAATGGATATGGATTTTAATGAGGTTTAGTTTCTAGACCCAACTTCTTTACAATTGTTTCAGAAATCAAATTAACTTGTGACCCACTATCAAATAAAGTATCAATTTTAGTGTTCTTGGAAATTACTCTAATATGAAATAGCTCATTTCTTTTCCTCTCACTACTTTCATTATCAACAGAATGAGAAGCATTACTTGTAGATGCTTCAAAATATTTACCTTTTATACCTGTAGCTGTAACTGTTTTTTTGTCACCTGAGTATAATCTCAAGTTCTTTTGAATAGCAGCAACATTCTTTCGCTCTTTACCCCCGAACTTCTTAGGCCTCAGTTATGGATGCAAAGACCAATAGTGTGCCTCATTGCGTCCCTCCTTCTTACAATGAGTGTATGAAGGTTTATCATTCTTCAAAATGTTTGTTTTCCTCTCCTTCTATTTCAGTTTCTTCATGCCTTTATTCTTGTTCTCAATAGATTTGGATGATTTTCCAAAATTTGGGGTTACATTTTTACCTCTAGCCTCTAGATGAGTTGCTTGAACTGATACATCATCTAAGCTAGTGGGATTAAACATAAGTATAGTATGCTTCAAATAACTATGAATACCACCTATATATTTTAACAATGTCTCTGGTGAGTCTAATGATATGTCTAATGTTAGAGCTCTCTTACGAAATTCCTGAGTATAACTCTGAACACTTTGACCCTTCAATTGACGTAGTGTTTGCAAACTCATCATTACTTGCTGCATATAAGCCAAAGGATAACTTTTCTTTTTAATGGCAGAAACAAATTCATTCCAATTTGAAATGATTTTTGCATGCTTTTGGATATTTGCATGTGTCTTGCATTCCCACCACACAAGTGCGGTTCCTCCAAGTCGAAGGCTAGCCAGCTGGATCTTCTTCCTTTCTAAATCAAATTTTTTCACCCTACAATATACATCAATTTACCTTATCCAATTATCAAGCTTTTCAGCATCAAGTTCTCCATCATAAATTGGAAAATCAAATTGTACATCTAGTTTGATCAAATAGGATTTCCTTTTCTTCTTTTTAGAAGAATTAGTTTTATGAGAAGAAGACGATGATGATGACGATAATGGTGATGATGGAGGAGATGGTGGTGGTTGCATTCCTCCTTTTCCTTTATCTTCTTTATATTCTTTATCTGGAGGGACAAAAAGAAAAGGTTCCTCTGCTCCTTTGTCTGGTCTAGGGGATGAAGTACCTTCACCTTTTCCCTTTTTAAACTCATGATACATTTCTTCCACCATGGCATGTATCATCATGAAAGTATCCAAGAACTGGGATTCTGACCCATGTGGAGCTTCACCTTCCATTCTTCTTTGTGAAAAGACCCTTCCAATCTCTGGATTCACCTCAACAAGTTCACCTTCACAGCGTCCGAGCCTCAACCTAGTAAGCATTCAAATCCCCACACAAACTTGTCAAACCTTAAAAAAACCTTAAGCTCTGATACCACTTGATCCAAAATTGAAAAAGGTATTACAGACTATGTGTGAATTTGCCTATGTTACTTAGTGCAATGGATCGATAAGATTGCAAATAACATAAACACTTAAACAATTATAAAAACACAATCAAACACAGGTCCTGTGGAATCCGATGGCTGTCTCATGATTTCGCGCTTCAACTAGCACATCTGATAATTTCTCTAAAAGCATGCGAGAAAGTGGTTTCAGGATGCTACGTGTCAACCGCTGAGTGGAATCATGTGCTCTTGGTGGAAAACCGTTTCCTGCCTTGAAGGCATGCAATAAACCACTTACCGCTTCCTTGTCAGAACTCAAAGGAGTTTAACTTCATTTGCATAACTTTATCGCATCCATTTTCTAGGATAACTTGTCTGCATGTTTTGATGTGATATGCGTCAATATCCTTTGATCGAACGATATTCACTCTTGTTCGCTGATCCCATCACCTGCGGTATGAACCAATCGCAAACTTCCACATCACCTTTTGTGCTAACATTGTCAAGAGCCTATGACTCTTTGCTGGGTTGCCACATGTCCTACTGATGTAGACATTGAATTTTTGACCTAATATTTAATTGACTCTAATTTCTTCATGCGAACTTGGATTTACACACTGTTTGCACCAATGGCTTCGTATTAACGAGCACTTTAAAATGATTCTACTTTCACATGTATTTGAAGACTTTTGATCTGGAGGCTATGCTGAATCCATTTTGGATCATTAGTGCCTTGAGAAGATAGGGTCGATGCCCTAGAGGTCGGAGCCTCACAAAAGTCCAAGTTGGTGCTTGGTAACAAGTTGGAGGGTTGGAGCCCTATATACATTTTACTTGATTTATTGTGAAAACTAAATTAATAAAAGAATTTATTCTTATTGTTCATTTTTTGTTCTAAATATAAATTATCTAATTGGTAAAAGTAACAATTGAAAAGAAATACTAATTCACCCCCCCTCAGTATTTACAACAATTGGTATCAAAGTTAGTACCATCACTCAAAGCCTAAAAACTTGAAGGTTGATCATTAGAACATAAATGGTGAAGCCAAGCAAGAAAGTCCCCAATCCTCCTAAAGATGTGTCTCCCTCAACCACCGAAATTGAAGTCAATCAATTTCTAAAGGCTTCATTGTTCAATGGATACTTTGGTATATGGGAGGAAAGAATGAGGAATTTCTTAAAGACTCAAGGAATTGAAGTATGTAAATCGCTGATTGTTGATAACATGATGAATGGAGAATCCAAGGAACATAATACAAGAGCCATGTAAGAAATATTGAATGGGCTACCTGATTCTATGAAAGCCAATTTTGAAAAATGTTCATCATCAAAAGGCATATGGGATAACCTTCATGATATTCACTCAAAAGGAGTGTTGACAATGATCTCTAGTCAAGAAAATGATAGAAAACAAGAAGGAAATCTAGAGCCCATCAAGGAAGTTGAATATAAGAGTGATAACATCAAGGCCAAAGAAGACCTAGAAGATGAAGAGAATGAAGAATATTTTGAAGAAGATATCCTCACTAAAATTATGGTTGCCATAGAAGAGATTAACAATTTGAAAAATAAAAATGAGGAACTTAAGAAGAAAGGGAAATTTTGTGACCAAGACAAGACAAGGAAGGAAGTTGACCTTTTCAAGATTCAAGTACAAGAAAGAGATAAGGAGCTTGCTAATATTAAGTAAGAATCTCATCAAAACAAGAGAAAGCATCATTGAAAAGTCATATCCATTAAAAATCAATTGGATAAGGAAAATAAATAGGAAGATACCTTGTCAAGCCACCTTGAACAAAGGCACAAGAGTTTGAAAAAACTTGAAGTAGTGATTAGTTAATAGAAGGAAGAGGTCTCCTCCCTTAGATCTAAACTAGAAGAAGCAAGGAAACAAGCACAAGGATCTGAGAAGCAAATGGAAGCTTTGGCATTCATGAAAGGACAAGTTTATGAAGTAGAAAAAGAAAGAAATACTATGACATGTCAACTAAAAGAAAAGGATGAAGAGATTTTCCTACTAAAATGAAATGTCACCTCTCTAAAAATTGTAACACATGAAGTAACAAGAATGATGGAAGAAATGAATAAGAAACTAGTTATGAAAGATGAAGATTATGAAAAGTTATAAGAAGAAATTGTCTTTCTTAAAAAGGAATTTGACTTGCTCAATAAGAACTTGGAAAGTTCTCAAACCCTAGATGACATTCTAAGTCATCAAAGGTCTCCCCTTGATAAATTAGATCTTGGCTATGCAAGTGAATCCTCAAGCAAGAATGATGCAAACCCTAATGCTTCAAAAAACAAGGATGTGAGGAAGCCAGAAAGAAATGTTGACGCTCTCTGTTCCAAAAAAGGAAAGAGTCAAGTTGACATTGGAAGAAATCCTAATCTAAGAATAAATGCAGATGGTGTCAAGGATGCAAGAAGCATTGGTTATCATCAAAGGATCCTAAGGCAAACTAGCTTCAGAATTACATAGTACCAAACTATATTTCTTGGTTATTTCTATTCTTGTACAAACTTTGGGCACATGGAAAAAGATTGTAGGGCATATCAAAAAGACATATTTAATGGTCCCCGTCAATCTTCAAGGAGCAGTTTTGCAAGAAGTCATCAATTCTTATTCATGAACAACATAGAATGCTTCAAGTGTCATAACATTGGACATATGACACATGATTGTAACTTTACCTGGGCCCTTACACAAGCTAGAACCGTGCCAGACAAGAAAGTTACACAAGTATGGAGAAGGAAGAAATTAAATCTAGAAGTCTCTTGAACACTCCAGCCAGCAACACATGTTGTTGACCTGAGGAAGTTATCCTTGATATTCCAAGTATTTTATGGGGATAATTTACCAAAAGGAAGGCCATGCATACAGTTAGGGGGAGATTATGATGATTAAGCATTCTTGTAGAAGTCATCTGTGAATGGGCCTTATGAAACCCTTGATGAGCTATATTGACAATCATTCTTTGATAGATCATTTCTCATGAACACTCCATTGAATAACATGATCTCTTATCTATCCAATGGACTGTTGTTGAAGATGTCTTCTAGGTAATCTTTCCTGAGCTAGAGGAAGTTGTGCAGATAGGGGGAGTTGGTTAATCACATAAAGGAATGCAAGCACATCTATCATGAACCACATTGCCAGAAACAAGAGCACCATGTTAGGGGGAGTAACATACCTATGAAGAATTACTATTTGTGAAGAAAAGAATCAACTTGATGGGAAGAGTACTTGGGCACCTTGTTTTCCATTGATGTCAAAGGGGGAGAGAATGTTCAAAGGGAAAAAATATTATCATCAATGACAAAGGTTGAGATTGTTAATCAAGGTTGTCACTGATGTCAATATGGCATTGGTTGGGATGGAAAATATTCTTGAGATGCTAGATGATGATATCCATCAAGGAAGATGTCAAGTCACTCATGAAGAAGTGCCAAGTACCAAGTACCAATCATGTACCTTGATGATCTAGAAGCTCTTGATGACTTATGTGGACTACCTTCATGAATGAACACACTTGATGAAGGACTAGATGATTTCCTTACCTTTTATGGTCTTGATGACGGTGTGAATCCATAACCTTAAATGTCCTTACCTCTGGTGATCTTGATGATTGGAAGACTACACGATGACATGATGCTACATATGATTGATGAAATATCACTGCACTATCTTAATGACATGGTGAATTTATGACATTGACGATGAAATTATGAACCTATGATGAAGAAGGCAAATAATTAAGAAATCAAACTATGAAGAATCCCAACACTTGAAGGCATTCTTCTGTACCTCCCCTTCTACACTAATAAATGACTAATCACATTAAAAAATATTTTTTACTACCTTAGAGGTAGAATTTCTCTATGAGACCTTCACCATCCTTTAGAGAATATTTTTAGCTTTCCAATGAGCTATTACTTGGCCTGAAACTCTAAATAGTCTGGGAGATATTAATTTTTTAAGTTAGGAATATTAATCTGCTCCTTGAACTGACCTGTGATAGGCCTATCATGTCGGTCTCCCTCCATAAGACATGTCCATTCATCTTAAACGCCAAACCAATATTAATATGATTTAAGACTCCTCATTTTAACCATTAAATTTTGGTGATCAACTCAGAGAACAACCACAAAAGGAGATAAAAAGCCCAAGGAGGACAAAAAAGGTATAGAAGTTGTAAAGAGGACAAAGGAGAATAAAAGGGAGAGATAAAGGGTAAAAGGAGTATTTTTCTAATGTTTGTAAGCAGAATGAGATCTATGATTAAGGAAGTCTCTTTGGCATATTTTTTGTGATATCTAGAGTGAAATTTGTGAGAAACAAGGGCTTGTTTTGAGGCCCTATATAAATCTGATAGAGGCATAATTCAACCTTCTTGTGGCCTCCATCTAAAGACAATTCACGCTCTATCTGAATCATCTAAGTGAATTTCATGAGCAGTTAAGTGTGAAAATCTTATTGTATTGATTGCAGACCCAAAAATTTTAATCGCTAGAAGATACTTGGTCTTTAGGCTTCTATTTGGCCTCTTCGAAGAAAAGCTTATCACTCTTAAATATCAGACTTTATTTAGAGGACCTTTTGGAAGTTACAACCAAATTTTTTGTATATATTTATTTGAGGCATTAACGTGCATTGTTTTAGAACAAAATTATGCAGACATTAGAGTAGTTGTTGATCCTTGTGCATAAATGTTTTGAAGAAGACTTTCTTGACTAGAAATTTGATCTAATCCTTATTGTTGAGCTAATATATAGTGATCATCCTTATCTCCACCTAGAGCACTATTGGAGACAACCTTATTAGAGTAAATTTTTAAAGCAGTTTGGAAGCCAAGGTTATAGGAGAAGTTTTGGGACAAACGAAAGGAAACCTTGGAGAATACTTGAAGTGGACAAATCCTGTTGTTGGATAAGAACCTTGAAGAAATTGGAACCTTGATTAAAGGAGAAGACATTTGTAACACCTTTTGAAGCACTCTTGGAGAAGTCTATTAAAGACACCTTTATCAATTATTGAAGACGTTTGAAGGACTTATAAGACACTCATAGAGATGCCTATTAAATATACCTTGGAGGATACTTGAAAATATTTGGAAGACTTGTAGAAGTTTGTCTTGGAGATATTATTGGTAACCATGATGATGCCCTCATGAGGTGACCTTGAAGAAGTTTTTTTTTGGGTAACATGAAGAGCAGTGGTGACACCTTCTAGGAAAACAAGGTTTCCATTTATGACATAACGTGGATACTACAATGAAGATGAAGATAGGAAGGGCTCATTGAAGAAGACATTGGGAGCCGTGAAGTACAACCAAACATACCTTGATAAAGTGAAGCTATAGGGTTGGAGCCCTTGGGGTTCGTGCCTCAGAATTAACAAGGTTGGTGCCTTGGAAAGTCCAAGTTGGTGCTTGGAAAATATAATATTGGTTTCCTTGGAGTTGGTTCTCTTAAAATCAAGGTTGGTGCCTTGGATAAAATAGGGTTGGAGCCCTAGAGGATCAGAGTCCTCAAGAAACCAGATCGGAGTCTGTACTAGAGAAGGATTGTTGTCCTAGGTGTTGGAGCCTCTAAATGCAAGTTCGGTGCCTGGAGAAGATATGATTTGTGCCTTAGGGGTTGGAGCCTCTAAATTAAAGGTTGGTGCCTTGAGAATATAGGGTCGATTCCCTAGAGGTCGGAGCCTCACAAAATTCCATGTTGGTGGTTGGTAACAGGTTGGAGCATGGGAGATTGAAGATCTGTGTCCTCATCTAAGGTTGGAGCCCTATATACATTGTGCTTGATTTATTGTGAAAAATATATTAATAAGATAATTTATTCTTATTGTTCATTTTGTGTTCTAAATATAAATGATCTAAGTGCCAAAAGTAATAATTGAAAAGAAACACTAATTCAACCCCCACTCAATATTTCCAATAGGTTGTTTGTCTATTGGAACGACAGACATTTTCTCTAAGACTATAAAAATCCTAAATTATTCTTTACTAAACAAGGCCAACGACATGAGGGTGGAATCAGGTATGGCCCCTCCCCGCACCCTCCTATCACTCTCCTTTCCCAAGTACCCAATCTATCAACTATAAAAAAAGTTGATAGGAACACATTAAGATTCATGCATTCATGCCAACAAAACACATTTTTTTATCAAGAAACATATGTGGTTTTGTACATAAATAAACATGTAGAAATCATTCATTAATATATAACATTCATTTTTTTATTTTTTATTTTTTTTATTTTTTATTTTTTTATAAGTAAGAGACGAACCTTCTCTTGATTTGAATAAATTACATAATTTACATAGAGCCCTAGACAACAGGGGCGACACAGCCAACAAAAATGGCTAACAGCTTCCAGACAAGTCAAGATGATAAATTGACCCTCCCACAACGAAAGTAGATCCTAAAAAAAGGGGGAGGAAGCCCTTAGATAATCGACAAAAATAACATAGCGTCGATTAGTACAAGCCTCAACCTATTCGCCAATAAGAAATAAGACCGATAAATCCGAGCTGTTGAAATCAAAGCCCCGATCTGATGACCATCTTGGATATTGTGAAAACAAGAAGCAAGGGGGTTAGCCGGGCGATGAGAGAGGTTTCCCCCACCTCTCCATGCCACATGTTGCCTTCTGTATGGAATCATGTGCAATTGCTCCAAAACCTGATATCGCTCGTGTCCCGCGCGATAAACCACTTGTGGTTTTTGGGTTTTGTGGAACCCACCTTGGTGCCACTCAGAAACCCATTATGCATATATGATCTATGAACATGGCCTTGAGGGGTGTAGGGCCCCCAGATGATCCCACCAAGGGCCATGTGGCTCATGGTGGACTTGCCTAATATCTTATCAAGATGGGGTCCACTTGAATAAGTCGGGTCCTGAAACTTTAAGTGAATAGCACAATTGATCTCAACCGTTGAAAGAAACGCCCCTATCCAATGCCCCACAGAGATATTGCACGATCAAGAAGCACAGAGATTAACCGCGAGATAAGACTGGTTTTCTTTCTTATCTCTACTCCACACGTCATCTCTTGAATGAAAATGGTGTGATTCTTCCACTAATCCAGAAACCAACCAAATCCTACGTGATATACCACTTGTGGTATTGCATCTGTGGTATCGCTGGGTGGAGATCGTCCATCCGAGAAAGCCCTCGGGAGTTGCCAACAAAAAACCATTGAGCCAAGAGAGTCTCAGCCATCCAATCTATGTTATCACTCACCTTGAAACCTTCCTCTGTCATTCTAATGCCCAGGGAAAAAGACGAGAATTTAAGAACAAAGACCGATGACAAAATGGGTATTGTCCTGTCCATCTCTGTTTCCAGTATCAACATTGCTCAACCATGAATCCTAGTTTCCATTTGCTAGAGTGGAATAGTCCTCCCGTAGTTGCTCGGCAGGAAGAAACTCCCAATAATTTCGAGAATCCCTGTTCTTGTTGACCACCCATTCATTGGCCAACTTGTTTGCAAGCATGTTTTCCTTTCTTCTAACATGCACAAATCTTAATGTTTTAAGGATTTATAAGTGTGTTTGGATACGATGGAACACCTGCAACAACCTCTAGTGATTTGACACTTTGTCTGGCGAGGTCCCATTTTAAATCTTCTTGGCAGCTTTGATAATCAATTCTGAGTTAGCTTTAATTATGACATTCTATAAGTTTGCCTCCGTTAGGATCTCCATCCATTGATCTAACGCCAAAAGTTCCGCCATGCTGTTAATGGCCTTTTCCAAGTGTCCATGGAAGATGTATTTTATACGTCCCTCAAGATCCCTGATGGCTCCACCAAAGCCAGCTTCCCTGGGATTGCCCTTTGAGGCTCCATCAATATTGACTTTGAAGAAGCCCTAAGGAGGGGGCTGCCAACTCCTCTCCCCTGTGTTTAAGGTTCTTAGATCCTTCTTTACACCTTGATGGTTGATGGCTTGAAGATCCATATTAATAAGAATTTGTATCTCCTGAGGCAGAGGAGGATTCGTCGGTTTACATTCATATAATTCTTCTGACTGTTTCCTTGAGCTGTTTCAAAATCTAATTGATGATAAGCTGGGGTTCTCTGGCTTTGTTTTTGAAAATTGTTTTGTTTCTTTCTTTCCAAATATTCCAGATGAAAAAGCTTGGAATTAGCATCTAGGCTTTGTTGATTATTTCATTTTCTGAGAAGTTTTTCCTCCATTTTGATAATGTATTGGATATGCTGAGCCTGTCCCTATCGGTCGATTTGAAGCTTGAGGCCACCCAATCCCAAATTTTGTTAGGATATTCCGACACATAGGAATAGTTAAGTTCAACTTGGTCTAGTATAGAGTTAGGTTAGCGTTAGGTAAAGTGTGTTTCTTTACCGTTGTACATTTTGTAACTTACAATCCGACGGTCACGATATGTAGTGATCCGACGTTTCATTCTCTCCTCGGTATTACCGACACTTGATCCGTGGCTTGACACCCGATTGGTCCATGAATTCTATTTAAAGCGCATGGAGGGTCATTTGTAGGTTAACCGTGCATGAGAGAAGCTTATGTAAATTTTCATTCTTTTATTAATAAATTGCCTGTAGTAGCCACGTTGGCGCAGGCCGTGGACTGTTTCCCTCTCTGAGGGTTTTAACCACGTCAAAATACTGGTGTATTGATCTGTGATCTGTTTGTGAGCGGTGTCCTTTTGGTGTTCTGTCTGAGGAACTTATCCTGTAAATTCCTACATGGTATCAGAGCTATTTGAGGGCCGCGACCGTTG
>APFE030908881.1:0-13556 GCA_000404065.3 Pinus taeda | reverse complement strand
GGAAGCTAGTAAGGAAGCCTTGGGGCTTCGTCAGATCCTATCAGAATTGGGCTTTGAGCAGCAGCATCCGACTACACTTTGGTGTGATAATCAAAGTGCCATTCAGCTTTGCAAAGATCCAGTTCAGCATCAGCGCAGCAAACACATTGAACTTCACATGCACTTCATCAGAAAGCTCATTCATGACCACGTTCTTGAAGTGCAATATTGTTCAACAGATGATCAGGTTGCAGACATCTTCACAAAGGCTCTCACAGAGGCGAAGTTCACTAAACTTCGATATATGCCTGGAGTTCAGGAAGTTGTCACTAAGGGGGGATAGGCTCTAGTGCCTCCTTCCTTCTCCTATTGTGTCATATTTGTAAATCCTTCAATCCTATCACAAGTTGTTCTTAAGGGGGGATGTTAGGATATCCGACACATAGGAATAGTTAAGTTCAACTTGGTCTAGTATAGAGTTAGGATAGCATTAGGTAAAGTGTGTTTCTTTACCGTTGTACATTTTGTAACTTACAATCCGACGGTCACGATATGTAGTGATCCGACGGTTCATTCTCTCCTCGGTATTACCGACACTTGATCCGTGGCTTGACACCCGATTGGTCCATGAATTCTATTTAAAGCGCATGGAGGGTCCATTTGTAGGTTAACTGTGCATGAGAGAAGCTTATGTAAATTTTCATTCTTTTATTAATAATTGCCTGTAGTAGCCACGTTGGCGCAGGCCGTGGACTGTTTCCCTCTCTGAGGGTTTTAACCACGTCAAAATACTGGTGTATTGATCTGTGATCTGTTTGTGAGCGGTGTCCTTTTGGTGTTCTGTCTGAGGAACTTACCCTGTACATTCCTACAAATTTTTGTAGAAAAGGAGCACAAATTAAGAAAGTGTTCAATTGTTTCCTCCTGCAAGCCACAAAGCTGACATTTAGAGGGGCCAATGAAACCTTTCTTCATAAAGTTTTCCCAGGTTAGGATTTTATTTTGGTGAACAAGCCAGATAAATAATTTTATTTTCATCCATTGAGAGGTCTGCCATAGCTCCTGCCAGACTTTCTCAGAATTTACCAAGTTAAATCCAGTGATTTCCTGTTTAGCCTCTTTGAGATTGTAGTTACCTTTATTGTTTTTGCCCCATCGTAATTGGTCAGGAGTAGAGGAGACCAAAATCCTTCTTTGCTCTATGTCCTTAGCAAGAGCCTCTACCATTCCCTTCAAAGAGATTTCTTCATTGTAACTTAGATTCTCCCATTTCCTCCATTTATCCTTGTTCCTCCATTGTTCCTAGAATTCTTTTACTAATAAGAGATCTTTGTTGTTTGTGTCCCTTTTGAGGTCTTCCAGTTCATTCATGTTCAGGATGGGTTCCTATTGCCAACTATCCTCCCAGAAGCGAGCCCGGTCCCCAGCTCTAATTTCCCAAAAACAGTGCTTCTAGACAATGCTTTTGTTCTCCCATGCAAGGTTCCAGATGTATGAGCCCCTGATTTGTCCTGTCATTCTAATGTGATCTTGTTCCTGCAAGTGCTTGGCATACTTTTGAGTCCAAAGGTTGGCCCATGGTGCTATCGGCTCCTTGATCCATTGCCACCACAGGTTGGCGCTCGAAGCCTAACTCAAAGTCTTCGGATCTTCGAGACCCAGACCACCATGTCTTTTGGGTTTGGAGAGCTTGTCCCAGGAAAATAAAGCCCATTTATTTTTCTTTTTCCCTCTACCCCACAAAAAATTCCTTTGAATGTTTCTTATTTGCTGCTTTATGCCCTGAGTAGTTAGTATAGCTACAAACATAAAAATGGGGATGGCCTGCAAGACCGCCTTGGTGAGCACCAGATGCCCTGCAAAGTTTAAAGCTCTGTATGTCCAATTGCTAATTTTGTCCTGAAGCTTGTTTAAAATTGGTTCCCATATATGCTTACACAGGGGTTTGTTAGTAAGAGGAATGCCTAGATATTTGGAAGGTAACTGATCCCTTTGAAAACCCAGAATCCTGGTGATATTTCTCTGTATTGCAATATTAGGGTTAAAGAAAAAAATCTTGGACTTGCTTTGGCTTACCTCTATACCTGCTGCCATAGTGAATTCGTTTAAGATATATTTGATTTCTTTTGCCTCCGTAACTATGGGTACACCCTGCAGCATCGTGTCATCCACAAATTATTGATGAGTGTTGGCCTCTCCATTCAGGGTCAGCTTGATTCCTTGAATTGTACCTTCAGCATTTACCATTTTGATTGCTTTGCCAAGCCCTTCCATCATGAGTACAAAGAGGAAAGGAGAGAGCAGATCACTCTGTCTAAGTCCCCTGGAGGGTGTAAAAGTATCGGAGGGAGCTCCATTAAGTAGAATGGAGAAATTGGGCGAGGTGACTAAAGCCATAAGTCATCTTATCCAGTCTTGGTTAAAGCCATAAGCTTTCAGAATGGCTATGATGTAAGACCAACTGAGTTTGTCATAGGCCTTCGCAAGGTCTAATTGGATGATCATACCTACTTTCTTGCTATGTTTGAGAGAGTGTACCACCTCATGGGCTTCGATAATGTTGTTAAGGATCTGCCTTCCCTCCACATAGCATGTTTGCTCCTCATATATGAGCAAAGGTAGCAGTGGCTTGAGTCTATTGGCTATCACTTTGGAGATGATTTTGTAAACCACATTACAAAAGGCTATGGGTCTAAACCCATTTGGTGTGACAACGTTTTCCTTTTTGGGGATTAGAGATATAAAGGTCGTGTTTAGTTCTTTTAAAACCTTTTTGTGTTGCCTTGAGTCTTCAACTACCTCGAGTATGTCCTCTTTGACTATAACCCAGTAGGCTTTGAAGAAATCGACATTGAAGCCATCTGGTCCTGGTGCTTTTCCATTTTGCATTTCCTTGATCACCTCACTAACCTCTTCTTCCAAGACTGGCCTATTGAGATTGTGGTTGTCCTCATAGGTGACCAAATTGGGAATGTACTGAGTGATCTTCAAAATGAACCTGGATCTATCTTCCATTGGCGCCTTTCCAATGTCTGAGAAGTGTTGTACTAGGGTCAACTCAGTACCTTGAGAGTCATTTAGCTTGTTGATTCTGTTATGTGCCCTATGAGCCATAGTATATCTGTGAAAGAACTTAGTGTTCATTTCTCCCTCTTTGATCCATTAGATTTGGAATTTCTATCTCCAAAAATTTTCCTCTTGTAGATAGTGTTTCTACCATTCTTCCCGTAGAGAATCAGTCAGTTTCTGTCTATCCTCATTGAAGCCCTCTATGATATTCATCATATTGACCTCCTTGAGTTTTTGTTCAGTACTCATTTTGGTCTTGATGATATAACCAAATTCTTTTTTGCTCCAATCCTTAAGTTTACATTTAATGTATTTTAATCTTTGCTGGAGCATGTACATCTTAGTACCTTGGATGCTCAAATCCTCCTCCCACCATTTGTTAATGTTTTTGGTGAAGTTGGGGTTAGAGAGCCAATCATTTTCGAACCTAAAAGGCATGTTCCTTGGTGTGCCCATAAAGGAAGCTTCTAGCTATACAGGCCAATGATCCAAGCCACCAAAGGGCAAAATGGACACTGATATGGCTGCTCCTGTGAGGATGAGATCCTCAAAGACAATAAACCTATCCAGTTTTGACGCCACTTGGGAAACTCCACCTCTTTTGTTATTCCAAGTGAATGTCCCATTTGTAATTTCGGTGTCCACTAGTCCCATGTTCATAAGGAAATCTTGGAAGGCTTCAAAGTCTCTACCCAACTATTTGGTGCCTCCTTTTTTTTTTTAGAAAGATCATATCATGTTGAAATCCCCTTCTAGTATCCAGGGTATGTTGGGATGATGTGCTCTGAGATCTTCCAAGGAGTTAAGAAGTTTAAGTTTCTCTACATGCTGTTGAGGGCCATACACATTAGTTTTCATGTAGGTCTCCTTGTCCCCTATAGGTTGGCACACCAATGAAAGATAGTTCATGGATGCTTTAGCATCCAGTATTCCCAAATTCCATGGATCCCATAGCGTGAGAAGCCCTCCAGCAGAGTTAATGGCTCTCACTTCTAAATAATCATACTTAATTAACCATTTATTATGGATTTCTCTTATTTTTTCCATTGAGTATTTTGTTTCTTATATAAAGACCATGTCTGGTTTTTCCTCTTTTAATCTATTGATGAGATTTCTTTGTTTTCTTCTGCTCCCTAACCCTCTAATATTCCAGGTTGTGAGCTTCATTAAGAACGGTTAGTAAAAGAGTAGCTAGTAAGATCTTTCATCTTACCTGAGTTAATCATCAGTTTCCCACATTCCGTTAGCAGCTCATTCTGTCTTTTCCTTCCTGAGTCTTTTGTAGATGATGTCTGTGAGTTATCCATCACTTTGACCCCACTTTGTTCTTGGTTTTCGTGGTTTCTTTTGACTCCAGTTCCCTTAGATTGCACCCTCCATATATAGAGTTGTTGGACTCGATCATAATCTTATTTAGGCAGTGAGTCCACACCTTTATTCTTCCCCTGTTCCAGAAATTGCTTTAGATCTAGATTTTCTCTGTCTAGTATCTCTTATAGATCATGATCCTCTGTACCTACCTCACTTGGGGTCATTTCGTGGTCCTTGCTGATCTCCATGAAGCTTTGTAGTTCCTCTATTTGTCGATCGTTTGCTGGGATATCCTCCATTTCAGCTTCCATATCTTTCTCCTTAGGGATGTTATTATTGACTGAGTTATTTTCCACGTTCTTCTCCACTTCCTCAAGGATTTTGAAGCTATTGTGTCTTGTCTATTTGTCTTCACTTGTCTTCTTAAGTGATCTTTCCCCCCTTTCCCTTTGCCTCCAACCTTGGTGAAACTCTCATGATCTTTGTCCATAGGGGTCTTTCCACTATTTTCCAAATAGTTTGTAGGGAAATCTCTGAATAGATGGCCATGTTCATGACATTTCTGGCATCTGAAAGATATGTGCTCATAGTCTACCATTTTCATCCATTCCTCATCACATACCTCTAAGATTATTGCATCCGGGAGGGCTCCAAATAGATCCATTTCCACACATATTCTAGCGAAGGACGTATATTTACCTTTGAGAGTTGCTTTTGATATTTTTACAAAATGCCCCAACTTGTTGTCTATGGTTTTCAGTGACTCTAGTTTCCAGTAGTCCAGAGGTAGTGAGCATAGTCTAATCCAAATCGGTACAGAAGTGAATGTTTCTTGTTCCGAGACAAAGTTCATCGTTCATGGTCGCATAAGAAGCCCTTTGAACCTAGATGCACATGTATCTCTCCTTTGGTCTTCTAGTGGCTCCTGATCCAGATGTGTAAGGCTCTCTCTGTTGGCCATATTCCCGTAAACTTGTAGATGATCGCATGTTCTCTCATATGGTCCCTATGCGCTTGAATTGTTGGATCACTTAATATGACCCTGGGGATGATGCTCGATTTTGGATTGCATGCTCACGTATTTTTCATTTGAAGCCTTTTCTTGCTACTGTTTCCTTTCTCCCTTTCTATACATGAGTCTTGTTCCTCTTCTTCCTGAGTCGGGATCTCATTGCATCCCTTTGTTTCCTTTCCTCATGTTTCTGTAGTCTTTCCCATTGGTATTTTCAATTGTTTCCCTCCTGCCTCCTTACCTCCCTCTGTGACGGCTTGACTGTAGGAGGGAGTAGAGCTCCCTCCTGCGTGACCCGCCATGAAACCCTAAAACCAAAATTGACGCCAACTTCAAGTTTTCCTCAAGTTGCAAAGCCTCCCCTTGAAATATCGCTGATAGGGAGGAGTGTCTCCTAATTAACGTTGGTTTTCCAGTAAATTCATATAACATTCATTTATTCATTCATTAATCATAGACACAAAATGCTTCATCTCAATAAATTTTATCATCAAAATTATTTCTTCATAATATGGCACATGATGTTCCTAATGATATAACTAATACAATCATTTCTTTTTATTTATGTTTATTTTTGAGAACTCGATTATGTACTCAGGACATCATCGAGGCTCTCACAAGAGGAGTGGATCATTAGCTGTAACAAGAAAGAAATGTTAAATTGATATTTTTTGTTATTATTATTACAAATAATAATAACAAGAGCATTAGGGTTTTCCTTACCTCATGCACTGGTAGTCACTATTGGAATGACTACCTTGTGCTCCTATTTTGGTAAAGGATCTTCGTTTATGATATTCTATGCCATTGAAAGTTGGCTCATGGTGTCTGTATGCTATGGTGCTATCTCTACCAAAAAATACTATATAAGAAAGAAAATGATTTTTCTATTAGATAATGTAAATGTTAAAAAACAAACATTCATAATTGAACTTATGGCATTAAAAAGATCACTTTAAAATATGGCTATAACTTGATATATATGAAGATTTTGGTTGAATATGTTGATCCTATATTTATTCTTAGGAATTATATCTCAAATAAAAATAAAAATAAAAATAAATTCTTTTTCCATTCTAACCACAATATTATTGATTGTTACGATTGAGTCATGATAAATGAAGAACTCATCATCATCGAAAAGATCAGGATCACTGTGGTCATGTCCCCCAGACTACATATTTCAACAAAAGAAAAATTATTTCGATTATTAAAACAAATAATCAATCTCACATTAAGTTATTTCAATTATTTAAACAAATAATCTCCTACCTTTTTTCAACGCTGACAAATATTTCTAAAATATACTTCCAGTGAAAGAAAAAAAAATATTTTCTTCTTGTAAAAAGAATTAATTTGGTAGCCCAAACTTCAACGCGATTTATAAAAAAAATTGTGATGAAATAACTTCACCAAAATGCCTTTATTCCCTTTCACCTACAAAATGATGATGGAATTGGCCTCATAAAGGGAATTTCCTCCTCTTGAACTTCCAAAGTTCAAATGAGAAGAGTTCCCCTTTTATACATTTCATATACCTACTACCTCTCAATAACATGTATTTAGAAAATACAAGAAACCTCAATAAAATAGTTTATACAAAGCCTTAGAAGATTTAAGGTGTTACCTCCTAAGCTCTCACTTGATGTAAAGGTATTGAAGCACAAGTTATGAGATCCCAATTTCACTTTGACTAAGTAACCATTTCTACCTTGGGAACTTTGACAATCTAAAAGGCATAATAAAATCACCAATATGCACCAAAAACATCTACTACCCATGGAGAATTCAACTCCATCTCACATCTTCCAACTCACACCTTACAAATGATGAGAGAAATTCCAACATGGTATCCAAGCTTTAGTTGGATTGGAAGAAGCATGAAGATCACTCCTTGAAGAAGTTCTAATAGTGAAGTTTATGTTGTTAGCAAAATTATTATTGACACATGTTCAAATTGCATAATCCGTGATAAAATATAAAGTGAGTAGAATGTGAAAAGTAATCCGAATTCTGAACTTCAAAGTGTTTAGAAACATAAACCAACAGTGAGTGGACTTTGTAGAGATTAGGTGCTTTAATTTGAGAGGTAATTCTTTGGAAATAAGAACTTAGTATTTGCATCCAATATCCTCTCCTTATAAACTTATGGCATGCATCTGTGCCATAATGAAAATGGAACAAGGAGGCCAAAAACCTTGTTTACAAGCATTTGGTGTAGATCAGTTTGACAAGGAGGACTTGGAAGAGAAGAAGCACACGAGCTCATTCTTCAATTGATGGTACTTTGGTATATGCTTTGGTACTATTGTAGGAGTCACTATAGTCATGTATATTCATGACAATGTTGGATGGGGTCTGGGATTTGGCATTCGTGCTATGAAAATAGCAATAGCATTGTTTGTCTTCTTTTGTGGGACAATATTTTATCATAATAAACTTCTTGGTGGTTGTCCTCTCACTTAAATTATCCATGTCATTTTTTGCAATGTTTCACAAATGGAATACTAGAAATAAAGTAGTTTTCATTGAGGAAAGAGAAGCCCTGAAATATGAGTCAAGAAGACAATATATGTCTACTGATCAATTTAGGTAAGCCCTCTCTAGTTTTTCCCAATTCACATTTAGTGTTTTTAATATGATATTAAATAAATAATGGGAAATAGTTTCCACTAAAATAACTTTACCTTTCTAAAATTGGCAAATGTTGCAAATCAAATTTATTGGAGTCACAAGGATTTTTCCTTGTAAAGTGTGAAATGTTAAAGCTTTTGGTATTTCAAATAATTATTTGTTGGAATAAAGGAAGACATAAATTTTTTTGTAAGAATATAGGATAAGATATTTGGCCCTGCTTACTATGAATACGATGTAGTGATCCTTAAGTCCTATTTTTTTTTAGCCTTGTCATTGTTGCCTCCTGTTGGATTACTCATTTATAGCCAGTTTTGGATCAACTGCGAGATTTGGTATGGATATCCTCACTATTGTCTTTCACGTTTCTTGATAGAGAAACATTTGAAGATGAATTAGACTATGAGTACAAAAAAATCCATAATTATCGACTATGCACATTACAAGTTGTTGAAGTGGTGAAAGTTGTTCTTGGGATGTCACCAATTTGGATGAAATGTTTGATGTTTGGGGTTGTATTTGCACAAACTTTAACTTTTTTCACAAAATAGGGAAACACAATGGATAGAAAGGTTGGAACACATTTCGAGATCTCTCCTGCAAGTGTACAATGTTTTATTAGCCTATCTATTATACTATTGGTGTCTATCTATGATTGCATATTTGTTCTAATATCTAAAAAAATGACGGGGAATGAATGAGGTATAAATTTGTTACAGAGAATAGGGAACATAGAACCTTGTATGAAATTGTAAGGTACAAGACATACTTGCAAAGGATCCGACTCGATGCTATTCTAACCTTGCATTCCCATTTTCCAATAAAAATACCCCTAGAATAGTGAACCCTCATGAAACAAATGGAATGGCTCGAGTAGTTCCCAAAACCTTGGATGGCTTATTCCAACCAAAATACTCCTAGAATGGTGAACCCTCACAAAACGTCTGGAATGACTTTGGTACTTCCCAAAACCATAGATGACTTATTCCAATCACAATACTCCTAGAACAGTGAACTCTCATGAAATGAATGGAATGGCATTGGTACTTCCCAGAACACTTGATGAATTATTCCAATCATAATACTTCTAGAACAATGAACCCTCATGAAACAGATGGAATGGCTATGATACTTCCCAAAAACTTGGATGGCTCTCGAAGAAGAGGTATTCAAAAAGAAATAAAACATTAGCAAATGAAAAAAGGGTTAAAAAAATTAATGAAACAATGAGTTTTCAATTTCCCCGAGGGCTCCAACTATGAAAAATTGAAGCCAAGACTTAGCACTCCATTCCTTTTTCCATAAGAGTCAATGCTCCATTTTTTTTTCCACAGAAGTCATTGCTAAAAAAATGAGAAAATGATTATTTATCCTATTTAAAACTTAATTGTAATTTTATATATGTTAAACATTTTATATATAATGTTATATATATTTTAAGGCGTTGTCTACCAAGGCCACAATTTTGCTTAGAAAGCCATTTTTCGTTGGAATCCGACAATTTTTTTCCTAAAAAACCAACCATAGGAGTGTTTAAATTATTATTATTATTTTTTATAGAAATGGTTATGAGATTTCATTAAGTATTTGGCAAAAAGCCATAATTCCAGTTACAAAAAGTGAAACTATTTTCTTGGCATCTCTCCAACCAGCGGGACATGGCGCATATGCTTAATATCACCTCTTTTTACAATTTATCAAATGAACTCTTGCTGCTGATTTCCCGAGCTTATGAATGCATAAAAACTGACTTAATAAAAGGCAGAAAAACATAGAAAAATTAGGGAATTGGTTCCCAATAGATTTCATTATCTATGAGAATATTTCCAACACCTAGCTGGGTTGCCTTATTTGCCTCTATGTCTGATTCCTTATTGTTGTTTCTCATGATATGAAAGAATTTCAAGGTTAGAAGCTTTGTCATGTTTTTAAGCCTTGTAATTTTCCTTGCAAGTCAAAGATTTGCTAAATTTGTGTTGGTCACCATTACATTGATCATGACCTAGGAATCATCGAAAACAACTGCTTCTAAGTGTCCCAGTGTTTTAAGTAGTTTGATCCCTTGAAACAGAGCCCTGGTTTCAGCTTGTATGCTTGAGGAGTGGCCCAGTCCCCATGTAAACCTGTGTATAAATGCTTCTTCTATATTTATAATGAGTCCTCCTACTCTAGAAATTCCTGGATTTTCCTTGGCTACCTCGTCAAAGAAAAGAGTGGGGAGTGTTTGCTTGGATAGCCAAGATTGAAATTCTTCTTCATTTTTCCTGATTTTCCAATCTTTGAAACATATAGGTGAGATTTTCGACTTTTGGAAATTGAGGTTGAGGGCTGCTCCAAACTCAATATCTTGCTGGCTTAGATTTGTGTCATCGCTTTTGTATCTTAGCCACTCATTTAACTAACATTTCACTGTATTTGCTACTAGTCTGAAGTTCTGTTCCTTATTTCTGAAGATCCTTCTGTTCCTCTCCAACCAGATTTACCAGCTGATGAATTTGGGTAGAGCAGTCCATGCTGCTTTGACTATCTTGTTTTTTGGACTTGACCTGGATACCTGGCCATCCACCTAGCAAACAAGTCTGGGACAGAGTGAGGGAAGGTGGGCATAAAATACGATGATCCAAGGAGCTCGTGCCAGATTAGACCTATGTAATTGCACTTTAGCGAGAGGTGAAGAGGGGATTCTAGAATTTCCTTGCATAGTGTGCATCTTGAAGGCTCTAGAATGCCCCTTTTCTAAAGTCTATCATCTGTTAGAATTTTTTGGTAGCATAACATCCATTAGAAGTGGTCAATTTTTGGTATGGTAGCGAAGTTCCAAATATCAGTCTAGGGCACCGGATTAGGGGGCATGTGAGGTCTCTCCATGAATTTGGCGTAGCCTTTGTTGAAACCTAATCCTCAGTGATTGGGGAATTGAATGTGAACAGTCATCGAGAAGATGAACTGAACAATCACATTCTTGTATATATTAGATAGCTGGTTAAACGAATAAATTTATTAGTTTTTCTGGAGTTACTCCTGGCCTGACATGGTATCAGAGCACAGGTCCCAGAAATAGTTGTAACTCCTGCTGTCCTGAGAGCTGCTCAGTCCTGAGCGCTACTCTGACATTGATACCCTGGCTCTACCTCTGCCTGGCCTGACTGCACTATAAGCGTTTTCATTCAAGGCGGTATTGCGCTCTCTGACTGCTAAAGACTGTGCCCTCATGAGTCATTGATAATGAATGCGCATAAGCGTTGATGCGTTTCTGATTTTGAATTGATATTGAATGCACCTGAGCGTTGAATAATCTGCCCTGACGCTGATTTGCAGCACGTTTCTCTCAGAAACATTCAGGTACATTCCCCTGGTATCATCGAAATTCCTAGGATCAATTTTACGCCAAAGAGACCTCGGTTCTCCTGTGGGCTCATGCGTATTTCTGGGTCTAGAGTCTATAGTTAGAAATATTTCCGTCTGCTGCCAGATTGGGTCGCAGATTTCTTCAGTACCGGGAGGATTACTCTGACCCGGGGGCCAATACTGATCCCAGGAACTCAGGGTCACCTGCCCCACCTCCGCCTCACATATTATAATATTTATGAACGTATTATAGAAATTTTAATGGTGAGTATCTGTTGTATCCCGTTGTTGGATGTAGTGGGCGCGATGCCTTTTTACTCATGTAACGAGATTGATCATTAATTTTGATTTTAGTTTTGGAGTTATTCGAAATCTCGGTGGGAATGCATTGGTTTTAATAATATTTTGGTTACCTTGAGCTGTCAAGCTCGTGGTGCTGCCCATTTTCTTGTACAGAGAGGAAAAAAAAATTGTATGGTATGGTAGCTGGTTTGCGCAGTTTGATTCAGTATTGCGCAGTTTGTTTATGCATGAAGATAACCATATGACTTTAACCTGATTCATCTCAACATGGAGATGTATTGTTTCTCACTATGAGTCCCGAAAGTTTGAGAATGACAAGAGAGATGATTTTAATGGCGGTATAATGTTGTGCTGTTGATATGTATTTATGATGGAAGTTTTGAGTATTAAGCAGTTTTCAAAGGGTTTATATAAGCAGTTTTCAAAAGAATTCAAAGTCATATCAGTCAGAGCATTTTATATATCAAAGCATTTGTGGAAGTGATATAATATTTCAATGAAATTCTGATGCCTTCTGTCACACATTAGAGGGATTTGTAGAAAATATAGTGCATAAGGCTGTAAGAAAGTTTTTTTTTATCAAGCAGAAGTAACCTTTTACAGAATGCATTCAATCATCTCTATGATAGGAATAGTTCTCACTGGCAAGGAGAACTATCTTGACTGGTCCCGGATGGTACAACACACCCTCATTTTCAATGAGCTGTGGAAAGGAGTGTGTGTCGGAGAAGGAGACAGTGACCCAGAAAAGCCTACATCAGACAAAGAGCTTGCCATCTGGGAAAACAAGAACAGCAAAGCATATGCATTAATAGCAGCGTCTGTAAATAAGGAGGTGAGTCGTCACCTTACAACATGTTCAACTGCCTTTGAAGCTTTACAAAAGCTGAAAGAGCTCTATGACTCACATTCTGCACTTGAAGTAGTCCAACTTATGATTAAACTCTTCACTCTTGAACTGCAAAATAATGACCCTCTTGCTCTTGCATCTGAAATAAAATCTATAGTGCATGATATCAAATCCACTAAAGTTGAGCTAGATATATCTCTTATTGCTTTTCTCACGGCACTGTATCCTACATACTCCAATTATCTTGAGTCTTTGCAAGCAAATGGAAATCTCAAGGATATAACCTTTGACTCTCTTGTGAAAAAGTTTACTGAAAGAGAAAAGGCCTTTGGAAAGAAGACAGTCCCTGAATCTTCTAAAGAGACTGTATGCATGGCTAATAAAGAAAAATATCCTGCTCAAGATTCTACAAGAGGAAGAGGTGGACGAAGAGGAAGAGGAAGATACTTCAGAGGCAGGGGGGGTAGACATTCTCAAGGAGAAAAGGCAGATTTACATTGTATTCGCTGCAAAAGAAATGGATCACATGATGCCTCTACATGCAAGCTACCATGGGACAAAATTGAGCAGAGAAAAAACCAACAGAAAGGTAAAACTGATGATACAGACAAAGGTAAAGCACCTGAATCCGCTCACTATATTGAGGCACAATGTAACATTGGAGTAAATAAAGATTTGTTTAACACTTCACTTGCTTCCTGGAAAAATGACTGGCTGCTTGATTCAGGAGCAACCTGTCATATGACTCATAGAAAAGACTTTTTTGAAGATTTCACTGACAATGTTGATGGAGTTGTTTACTTTGCAAGATCCAAAAATCAAGCCATCAGGGCTTGGCACAATCAGGCTTAAACTGCCTAGTCTCTCAGAATTTCTTCTTGATCATGTTTTATATCTCCCACAGCTCAAGAGAAACTTGTTGTCCTTGGTCCACATCCGCCAGCAAGGTCACTCCATTCATATGTTTGATGGCAAGCTTGAGGTGAGAAAATCATCTGATCACTCACTTGTCATGAGGGGAATAGAAAAAGAAAGACTTCTCAAACTGCA
>APFE030908880.1:0-33018 GCA_000404065.3 Pinus taeda | reverse complement strand
TCTATAATATATAAAACAATAAAATACATTAAAATTATAAGAGATAAATGATAATATATTTAAAAACAATTATCATTGCCTTTGTAATATTAAAAAACACCGTTTTTAAAATATCGTCCCTAATATATCATCACGTATTTAATTTTTTTATATAAAATATGCCAATCTTTATTGTGTAAAGCGTTTAAAATGTCCTTTAAAATCTCTAGGATGTAAGCTACAATTATTTCTTTATCCTAAACAGTTGCTATGAAATGTATTTCAGTCCATTTTAACAATGTGCTGTTATATTGCAAGGTGAACGGAGAAGTGCATCCTTTCCTAAATTTACAATGTCCCATTTATACACTGAAGGATGTAAGTTTACAACGTCCCGTTTATACACTGAAGGATGCAAGTTGTTCATATTCATGGACGTAGCTAGTCTCAGATCTGTACATCAAACCTGAAGAAAAATATAAATGAAAACATATAACATAGAAGGAGATTGGTACAGATAACCCTGACACTCTAAACTGCATGTTCCTAACATAGAAAGAGAAATTTCAGTGGTTTTAAGCCGGACATAACGTTCAAAGAAATAGTAACGCAAAGCAACGATCAACACAGAATTCTAGGAATAACATAAATGCATAGAAGTAGCAACACAAAGCAACAGTAACCACAGAAAAATTGAGGAATAAAAGTAATATAGGAAGGTGAGAAACACAGGCGAACACACTGAAAAGCTAAAGTATGAATGGGAATTGCATATCTATTTACCTGTTATGATTGATAGAGGGTCGGGCCAACTCTGTTTGTCACAATTCTCCAAGGATGAAAGTATGCTACCGCTGCTACCTGGGTAGCCATAAAAATTTAACAGCAGATGAAAAATCAATTAACATTATACGAAAATTTCGAAACAAAATACCAAAAAACACAAAACATATAGCCTAACAACACATCTGAGTGGAGAAAAGTTTATCATAACAAGAATGAAATCATACCAGATTCTTCCATGGATGAAAAGCTTCGTCTCCATGCATTCAAAGCTTTCGGATAGCCTCTGAGCAACATAAACCATAGAGCAACTGTAAACATCACCTATATAAAAACACAGAACAAATATATACAGAGATCGGCCATCCACACGACCAACCTACAGTTCAGAGTGCCAAAGATATGAGAGGAATGAAATGAATGCTTTGAAACTGTATGTGGTTTTATTGACAAATGAGGCACCCATCGGTTACGGTTCGTAGGAACTTCCAAACCATTTTGCTCATCGGAATAACAAGAAAGGCATTCTGCACGTCGGAATAACAAGAAACAGAGGTTTGATAAGGATGTGGTGTGATGGAATGAACTACTTGATTGCGTGACGGTTTTCTAGGCATGCGCATGGAGGAAGTGGGGACCACATCACAACGGCTACTGTGGAAATTTGAAATCCTTGATTGGCATTTCAAACGACATTTCAAACTGGCCAGGTATTCGGCCCTCCGGAATTGTTGGTCAGACGTCAATTTTGACGGCGATCAACCTGAAATAGCGTTTTTGAGAGATACGCAGGGAGGGACCGGGGACCACGGAACCACATGCGTTACATGTGCGTGTTAGATTATAGTACTCAAAAAAAGCAGATCCAATCTGCAGCGAAGTTACGTCGACATTGCCCCATTTCGATTACATTGGAGCTGTAGTGAAATTCTCCCGGATATTTATACAGTGATGCATATGAATCGTTTTTTTATTTGTTTCATTTTTCTTTCCCTTTTAAGCATGCCTCTTTTCCTTTTGATTTGGGCTATGTTATTGGGAGTGAATAGTAATAATGCTATATTTTTTTTATAGATATATGAATTTGATTTAATTACTAAAATAACACTTAAATTAAACCGCTAGAGAACATCTAAACTAAACTAAAATTTACTTTGATATTTCCTTTACCTATAAATGTTAATTTAATTGTGAATTGACAAATCATTGAGATCTATAAATTTTAATTTAATTGTGAACTAGCAAATTATTGACATTTATTTCATCATGGTGTATAATTGTTTTTAATTATATATATTTAAGCCATCTACTAGAACATTTTAGGTTACCAAAGTTTTGAAACTTTTTTCCTATGTGAAGTATTCTTAATTTAAGTATTTTATTATGCTACGTATTATATTTAGTATTTTGTTATGTCATTACATAGGAAAATAATTATGTTTTCCCATATATGCTTGAAACCTTCCTATAGAGACAACAATATGTATGTTTAACTTACAGATTTATATATATATATATAATAGATAAGACTTTCTTTTCAAAAAATTATCAAACTTTGTGTAATAGGAAAATAATGTTTTCTAAATTAAAATATGAATACCCCAATATACATAATTCAAAATTTCTATTCAATTAGAAACCAACCTAGTATTCGAAACACATTGATATTCTTGAGGTCAAGATCTTTGTACATGTAGAGATAATAATAAAAGTAATTAAAATCTCCCTATCATGTGGAGCTAGAAAGTTAAATATCTTTTGATCTATATTTTTTAGCAAAAGGAGATAAATATCTATTGTAATATAAAAATGTAGAACCTACAATGTTGGTATCCTTTTGAAGTGGAAATTTTATTGTTGAATACATAAACCAACAATTTTATCAAGTTACATTCACGTCTTTGTACCTTCTTCACAAAACTAACTTTCCTTATATAAAGGTTTCACATAACCTGCAAAACTTGGGCCCATGATCTTCTAAAGCCTACCTGATGATCTTATAGATTTTATCTCTTCTACTACTAGGTAAAAGGATTGGGAAATAAATAGCATATACTAGGTGGGAAAAATGTTAGTGACTTATTAGCCTACATTTATTTCTTCTGCATGTTTATATTGTTTCCACTTTAGATTTTGGTCAATAGCGTGATAAATAGAATTTCAACGCAATATTTTTTCAAAATATATTGATACCACATAGATACACAAATTCCACTCAGGGGACAAACAGATTTAAACACATATGTAGAAAAATATTGGTAAATAAAAGGATTTTCCTTGTCATTATTTATGATTTTCTTGAGATTAATATGGACGCCACAAACTCTCTTTTGATATTTACCTCAACAACTTTAAATTCCTTATTATAATAACAATTCATGGCCAGCGAAAAAATAGTATTCTAAATGTTCATATGTTTTTAAATGTGCACTACATAAACTTAATCATTAGTAGAGGATCAACGAAATCACCTTGTAAGAATTTTTTTTTTTTTACTTAAGCCAAAACAAAATTAAAGAATAAAGAAGTTCAAAATATTTTCTTATGTTGTTACACACGACAAAACTATTTCAAAAATTCTACAAACAAACTAATTACAACATGTCTCTACAGAATTGAAGGCATTGATATTGAGAAAAAAAATTGTTCACCTAACTAGTTAAGCTAGGATCATTTGACACACTTTTCATATTATTTTTTCTGTTGATATTCATATGACACCGAAAAATGGTATTAGATATCCACCTCAACAACTTCTAATTCCTTACTATAATAATAAATCATAGAAAGTGGAAAATAAACTTTATTATAAATGTTCATATGTTTTTTTGTGTGGACTACATAAATTGATTGTTCACTAGATGACCAACCAAATCCACTTGTAATATTGTTATTTTTTGTTTCTTAAATAAAAACAAAATCAGGGAATCAATAACTTTCAAATACTTGCTTCAGCTACTAAACAAGATAGAAATATTTCAAAAATTCTACAAACAAACCAAGTAGAACATGTCTCTAGAGAATATAAGGCACTCTACTCAAGAAATCAATTCTTCACCTAACTACTTGAGCTAAGATCATTTGACCGAATTTTAATATTTTTTTTCAACCAAAAAATTATGGGACCACCCAATAGAGCTCATTTATACAACTTTCTTTCACAATTTTCACATAGTAGAGCATGTAACCAGAGATATGAAACCACCATAGTCAGAAACACAATATGAGTCTCTGTCGCTTGAAGTATACTCCTTCCACACCCAATTTCCATATTCTTACAAAGCTTTTGATACATACTTCCCTTATAAAAAATAGATATTAACATTTAGTAACGAAATGATGGTATCACATTTGGTCACAATTTTTTGGTTCGTATTACTACCTAAGTGAACTGATAAAAATATTTAGAATTGTGTCAAATTCATTTTTATAGCCTATCAATCTTTTCATTTAATCTAATTCATCATCCAAATTTTTTTCAGAGCGTCTCAATTTTTTTTATAACCTAGAACAAGGAAATATGAGGAATAGGCATAGTGCACACAAAAAAAATCATAGATTGTTCATTTCCAAGCCAAATTATAGGCTAGATAAATATTGCCCAAGGAATCCAACAAATTCCAAATAAGGAGAATATTGTTCAAAAAATATCTCAACAAAACACCAACAACCAACAACTAAATCATACCTATTTACTAATGTAAGCATCATTCCAAATCTGCAATTTAATGATTACATCTATATCATTACAAAGATTATAACAAAATTGATAATTTAAAATTAACATGTCAGATTTGTATGACTAGTCCTCCTCGAAATTTATACCCACTCTGAAGTCTCTTAGACAATGACCTTTCCATGACCACAATTTTCTAGCTTCTCATTCAACTCATTTAAGACATAATTGCCTCTAACAATATTCGATGAACTTTGTATAATTGACGCTTCTAAATCTCCGAAAGGACAATCTCGATATTGGATTGTATCTAGTAGTCAATTATCCAATTGACCTTTCTACCCAAATGGATCTCATTACAATACCTGTAATTGATTCTCTTGAACCCTGAAGGGCAACAATAACCACCAATATATAATGAATTCATACAATTAACTTAGTGATGTGTTTTAAGGACACCAAAGAATGTCGAGAACCACTAATTTAATTATATTCCTGTATTCATCAATTTATTTTGAACTTTTTAGGAAAAAGAAACAACCTAACAAACAAGACAAAGAAAAACCCATAACAACAAATATAATCACATTCCATAACTAAAGATAATGATAACGATAAATATATATATATATATCTATATATATATATATATATATATAATAAATTGCAAAAAACACCTCCAAAAAGCTTGAAAGCATATAAGAATAATCTTAACAATGTAAATGTTAATGATTTTCATATTCGTTTTGAAAAGTGTTGATGTCACATCAACCCCTTTCTTTAAAGGACTTATTTTTGACATTTTTAATTTTCTAATGTATTAAGTCTGGACTTTTTTTTTTTAAATGTTGATTATTTAACCATTTTTTAAATTATCTTATTCATCTTCATGTTTTTCATCCTTAGATATTTGGTTTTTAAGGCTTTTCGATTTTTTGTTTTGTTTTCCTTTGCACTATTTTTTTTATAATGAAAATTTTAATTTTTTTGCAAAGTATAATAATATATATATATATATATATATTGAGATTATATTTTTATATTTATATATCGATAATTAATATTTCAATACACAACAAATAATTGTCACCACAAAATAATAATTTAAAAAACTCCATAGAAAATACACATTTTCCATATAGATATAATTAAAAAAGACATGTATTTTAGGACATTTTCGTTAAAAACCCACATTAAAAAAAAATGAAATAAAATTATTGAATATTTGAATAAAAAAAGAGGGGAAATAACCAAATTTATGAATTTTGTATAAAAAAATGATATTTGAAATAAAAAAATTCAAAAGAATATATATTTTAAGCAAAAAAAATTAACATAGAATTAGAAAAAACAATAAAAACCTGATAATAAAAATGATTAAAAAAAGTATATAATAAAAAGAAACCATGTCAATGTGAAAAAAATTAAATTATATATAAAAGAAAAAAATCACTATAAAAATACTTATATTTAAAAAAAAAAAAAAAACCTTTTTTGGTCTTCTTGGCGGGCTCAACTCGATTTCCGAGAATCAAGTGAGGGGCTCATCTGATGTTTTGAATCAGATGGAGCCCTGGCTAGTGGCTGAAGGCGCCACAACCCGGCGCTAGCGGAGCAGTGATGGAGCCCTCCCTAGGGGCTCAGCAAGGCATGTCCTTGTGTAGGCAAAGCTACGTGCACCTTTCCTAGTCGAGGGCTGTGGGCCCGTTGGCAGGCTTAATCCAATTCTAAGAATCAGATTGATCCCGCCCAAGGGCCCGAAGAGGAATTTTTATTTTTATTTTTTTTTAATAATCATAATTCATTTTATAACATTTTTTTGTTTTATCGTTTTTTTCTTTAAATTTTTAATAAAAATATATAGACTTGTAGTTGACATAAATTGGTTAAAAGAATTTCCACCACTCAAGTGCCTCTGATGCGACTAAGTCTAAAATCCAACTACATTAGGTTTCATAGACAATATTTAATTACATTTCTAGAAGAAGTTATGAAATTTATTTCCTAGTTAAGTAAAATGGATAACAATCCTACTCTAATAATAGATAGAAAAAATTTATGGAAGACACAAAAGGAAAAAAAGCATCCAAATGATTACAACAATTAGACAACTCCGCATAATTAGAATATAGGTGGAGATACAAGCAAACCATAATAAGTGATTCATGTGAGAAAATATTTTGAATGGAAAAGGAAAAGGATCAGTAAACCAAATTGAATAGTGGCAGTGAAAACTATTGACCTCTTAAAATAAGTAGAAAATGAAAATGGATAGAATATGAACCAAATTCGATATCATGTGCATTAATAAGATGATTATGCTTCTCTTGAACATAATTGCTACTACTATTTTTGAAAATGGTGCCAACCTCATTAAATGTAGGTTTTGTATGATTTTTTAGGTTATAGTCTTTCTCTTACTTATAAGGAGTTGTCCTTACTTCTCAATAAAGATCAAGCTCTAAATATGGAGGAATTTCCATCCTCATATAAAATATTTAATTCATTGTTATCATCAATTATTCTAACACTCAAGTTCAGGTTACTGAAAAATTTTGCATACCACCACATAGAAAAAGAACAAGGGGGAGAGTCAATTGCTTTAGAATAAAACTTTAAATGTCCTATCCTAAGGTTTCTTATCCCAATGAGATGAATCTTGAAACTCCCTTCCTTATCGAGCTTTAGCATTATATAGGAGCTTCTTCACTATTATAGTCTCACAGTCCCACTTTCACAAGACCTACATATTACTTGGGATATGAAGGACAAGGAAAGGGACATCTTCAAATATTATATCAACTACGCCTTCATCATATTCAAGATCATGCCTCGTGAAGGTCAACCTTTTGATGAATTTGTAGCAATTCCTTGTTTAAGTTTAGCTTTTGCATTATTGGCAATCTCTGAGCTATCAAACATTCGTTTGTTCATGTCGGTTAGAATTTTGAATATCTGCTATCCACCTTCATAATTAATTTTCATCCTGGGTAGATGTTTTTAGACTTCATGATTTTTTTTAGTCATGGTAATGTCGAAATATATCATGAGGTAAGTGTTGTAATGTTCATCTTAGTTTACTAGCCATTTTGTTTATATGTCTATACTAATTCCTACCAAGATCAAAGAACTTGCCTTTCATTGTAAAGATTAGGACACACATATTTTCACTTTCCTCTTTTAAACTTCTTAAAAACCGTTTTGCAAATTTGTCAAGATGCTACAGTACATACATATTCCTTTGCAATTTAGAAAGAAAAAATGATATTAATATCCGATAAATTTATATAACTATTAGATAAAATTAAAAATAAATAAAATAATATGCATATGTTAGGACAAACTCTCGAGTGCTTTAAACCACCCTGTTTCAAACATCCTCAAAAATAAATAAAATATTAAAATGAAAATTAAATCCACACCAAATTCTAAATGTCAAATCCATAATAATGTGACTAACGAAATGGAATAAATAAAAAATGGTAAAAGCATGAATTGAAGCCTTATTGGAAATATGTGTGTTGGAAATATGTTTGTTTGAAAGGGAATAAAGAAAGCATTAATGGATAGAACCACCAAAAAATAGAAACAAACAGAAGCATCCATCGAACATAGACCAAAAATAGCATCCACTGAAATTTTCAAAGAGTCGTGGATTCGATTGAAATTTGAAAAAGCATGGACTCTGGATTGAAGAGATAGCATGGAATCCCGGAGGAATTAGTGGTGGTAAAACTCTTGTAGACATTGAAGGGAAGTGTGAAATCCCTATATTAAGTCTTATCATTTTTCCAACATCTTCATTTCCCTTTCTCCATATTGATTGTGATTCTTCTTGTGTGTTTGGCTATATGTGTCGTTAGAGTTTGGGTCTGTCTATGTTGAGTCTGTGTTTGAGTCAGTCATGGTTGTGTGGGATAGAGGAGGAGGCTGACAAGAGAAGGGAAGAGGAGGAAAGATGAGTTGTTTATGGATTTTTTGTACTCAAAGAAATCAATTATCTCTAAAAAATGGTGTGGATCAGATCATATTTAACTTCAGTGCTTCTGTTCATCTCTGCCTTGTTGTAAGACTTAATTCCATTTCATAACTTTGTATTTTTGTTTGGTGCAGTGTAAATTATTGTAGTGCAAGGCACCAACTCCTTTCCCTCACACACCATGATTTGGTCCAGCTTTTAATAAATAAAGGCTTTGCCCTGCACAATCCACCTCCCATCAATAACCCTCCTCAGCAAGCTGAGGAAAATCCTTAGCAAGTTGAGGAAAATCCTCAGCAAGTCTAAGAATATTCCCAGAAATCGGAGGAAAACTCCCAACAAGCTGCCGAAAATCAGCAACCAGTAGTGGAAACACCCCAATTGAGCACTGAAAATCTACAGCAGACCCCGCCTCTTAATGAAGCTGAACCATCCACTCCCATGGTCCATATCCCCACCAATGATTCAGATGAAAATACCCCCATCATTATGCTTAAGAGGAGGAAGAAATAGAAATTTGCAACCCCACTAAAAAGAAGAACCAGGGCCTTAGTTAAGGAAGCCAACATTTCTAATAATCCCCCTACCCCGAGGAAAAATGCTCGTAAGAGAAAAACTATTGTTTTTCCTGCTACCTTACCATGGCGACGAACAAGGTCGTCTGTAGCAACTGAGGACATTATACCAAATTCCCCACCTATCATTTTAAAATCCTGTATTCCTCCCAGCCCTAAACCTTCAACTTCCTCACCCTCGTGTGCTGAAATGTAGAGCGTTCACGATTTTGTGACATAATTTTTCTCAAAAGAGGTAGTTTCTCCACAAGAACCAGCTGCTGATACATCTAAAGTAGACACCCAAGACTATATAGGGTATGTGGCTGATACACAACAACCAGCCACTGACCCAACAGGTGATACACAAGAACCACCTGTTGGAGAACAAAAGGAAGACGACCTAGATGTGGCTGATACACAAGAACCAGCCACTGACCCAATAGGTGATACACAAGAACCACCTGTTATGGATGCAAATGATGAAGTTAATGCCTAACAACAATTCTCTCCTCCACTGGAACCTGCAACTACAGAAGCCCCGGTTACTTTAGCCTCCTTGCAGGAAGAAAACGAGTTTTTGAAATATGAAATTAAGGCTTTTGAATTAGTTGCCGGAGAATCCACAGTTTGAACATTTTTATGCCAACATTTCAAATCCCAACTGGGATCCATCAATCATTCAAAAGTCCTGAAGGTGGATCCCAGTTGGGATTTGAAATGTTGGCATAAAAATGTTCAAACTGTGGATTCTCCGACAAATTATTCAAAAGATAAAAACCACAGATCTCTAAAATCCAAATTAAGGCTTATCAGCAAGAATTAAAAATGGCCAGGGAAGCCTATGAAAAGGAACTTAATTTGTACATGTTAGCTCAGGTAGCATCTGCAACTGAAAAGAGTGCAGAAAAGGATCAATACAATGAATACATGTGCAGCAAATGTGGTGATCTCTATACTCGAGTAGGTTATAAGATAATTGAAGTTCCGTTGTCTGGAGCCAGTCCAGTACCTCCTCCTGTTATAATAAAAAAGGAATAACTTGTTGTTACACAAGAACCAGTAGGATCTTCAAGAATTTTAGAAAAAGAAACAAAACCACCCCGGCCTGCCCAAGTTGTTACAGAACAGAAACCAATACCAAAGTCTTTTACAACTAAGGATACACAAACTAAACCTCCCCGTGTCAGCAATGCTTATACACAGACTGAATGTCCCCGTGTCAGCAATTCTTACACACAGACTTCCAGTTTTCAAAAGCTAAGTAACACATGTAAGATAGAGTATGAGCTCTCACAAGGAAAGGCATTTCAGAAACAGAAGTCATTATGGCTCAACAATGCATACAAAAATTGGGAAGTGCTTGAACAGTCTCATGCACAAAATAAGGAGAATAAGAAATTAAAAACCAGATTGTCCCTCATCTTTGACTTGGTCCAGCGGTTACTTGCTACAAGGAAACCCTCTTTTAATTATTCTGTATTTTTGAGAGAACGCTTAGCGTTCCTCCAAATAAAGGTAATCAAGGATGGAAGACCCCACCAGGTATCTACACCACAGCAATTTATTGAGACCTTCGCGGAAGCACCAAATAGTGACCAGAACTTGCTACATGAACTCTATCTTCACAATGAGGCTATTCCTGAAGATAGAAAGCTTAGTTTACTTCCCCTTGTTGGCGATATCCAAATAAGAGCCTTTATTTCCTTCTTGGCCAATCAGCGTACTTTGCAAAATGCTTTTATGTCAGCAGCACACAATGAGGAGAAATGTCTTCTCTGGATCCGTGTTAAACCACAAAATGCAGTTGTCTTCATTGCATAACATCAATGAATTCTACAAGAGCCAGGGATGACTGACCATAGTAGGAAATTATAGGCAGCAGTCTTGGAAGACTGCCATTATTATGTGAAAACTAAAGTAGCTCTGGCTATAAAAGCAAATAATCTATTCTGGGAACACTGTCCTAAAGAGAGACGGGAATATCACCCTTATAATCCTCTCAATCTTCAGGCGGCAATCTCAAACATACCTAATTATGTTAAATGCATTAGACAGTGTGTTGAACAATGGATTGGTTACCACTTTCACTTCCCTCTCCTATGGCTACCTAGACAGCGATATAAGGCTCAATTTAAATTAACCAAAAAGGAGGAGCTGAGAGCATGGCAGAAACTTCAGAGTGTCTATGGGTTTAGAGACATGGTTGACAGCACCATCCATACTTACTGCATAATCAATTTGCACAGTTCATCCCAGTATTCCGACTCAGATTCAGACTAGATGTTGCATGTGGACATGCAACCTTTTCAATTGGGGGGGATGTTAGGACCCCATATTGTCTATTTTTGACCTTATATTTTGTCATAATATTACCCTTTTCAACCCATAGTTGAAAGCCTTTGTTAGTGGTTTGACTCAACCATTCTAAAGGTATACAATAGCTCTTCTCATTGGTATATGTTTAATTATTCAACACATAATCATGCTATCTTTATAATTGATCTTTGAAGTTGACTAAGTTGCTGAACAATTGTTGAAACTGCCTAAAGCTGGTAGGACTATATTTTGCAGTTGTTGAAACAGCGGAAAGAACACGAACCTCGAAGCTGAAACAACAAGGACAACATGCGAATCTGAAGGAGACACTTGAGATTTGCATACCAGAGTTGCAAAAACAAAGGAATCCAATCGATTATTTGAATAAACTGTTACATTGGTCGTAACGTTCATGATCCACATTACTGTAACAACGTTCTGTTAACGGGAACTGATTTCCCTATTTTTGTACAAAGGGTTGAACTAGAATTTATACTGAAAATATTTTGTAATAGATGTCTCCTCTATAACGAGGAGACATCTACATTAGAGAGGGGATCGACATAGGATGAACAAGCTGTAACACAGGGATTGTAGCGGAAGGACAAGACTAATTCTTTCTTGTAATATGCTATATTGACGGATGAATAAAATTTTGTTTTGAGTATTTTAACTTATTTTATGTGTCCTGGGGAATCTTGTGAGAAGGAAAGGGCCCACCTTCATCACAAGATTCACCCATCTTCTTTCTGTTGTGTGTTGTGTGTGAATTCTATTTATACCTTATTCACAAGTATTGCTTCTGATGATATCTTACTTTTGCTAAGACTCTGTTTTTCTTTTAATTTATTGATAATGTACATGAGTGCCTCACTGGGTTTTAGGATTTACAAAGTGTATTGGTGAACTGGATAATAGAGGCAGGTGCTGAATCTTCCTACTCTAGGGGATAGGGTTCTGATCCTTTGTTACAGGATAGCCATTGTTTCCTTTTGTAGAATTACTCTCTTTAATCAATTATCTATTCTTATTCAATTCTTGCAACATGCTATAACTGATGTAACACAAAGTAGAGGTTTAAAAAAGTGTGAATTGTTTATACTACAACTTTTTAATGCTATTAAAATTGAGTACATACAATATGTAGTCACCATTGAAATAATCAGACTTTCCCGGGTTGACAATTTATGTGGCACTCGACTGTTTAAATTAATAAGAAATTAAAGTGACCAACACTAAGCATTTTATAACATTTCAAAAGGATTTTTATAACTTTCATTGAAGTGTTTATTAAAATCATTTACTAAATTGTTATAAATCCCAAATCCTAAACCCTAAACCCTAAATGCCAAACCCTAAACCCTAAACCCTAGGAATTTTATAACATTTTAAAAAGTGTCTTATTTAAGTTTTTATTAAAAGAATTTACTAAAGTGCTATAAACACTAAAACCTAAACCCTAAACCCTAAGCATTTTATAACATTTTAACAAGCATTTTTTAACTTTTTTAAAGTGCTTATTAAAAGCGTCAACTAAAGTGTTATCAATGCTAAACCCTAATCATTTTATAATATTTTAAACACCAAACCATACATCCTAAACCCTAAATCCTAAACTATAAACTGTAAACCATAAACCCTCAACCTTAAGCCATAAAACCTAAACTAAAATCATTTTATAACATTTTAGAAATCATTTTGTAACTTATATTTAAGTGTTTATTAAAATTTTTTAATAAAGCATTATAAGTCTTAAACCCTAATTCCCCAAGAGTATACCCTAAACACTAAACCCTAGGAATTTTATGACATTTTAAAAAGTATTTTGTATCTTTTATTTAAGTGTTTACTAAAAGAATTTACGTAAGTGTTACAAACATGAAACCCTCAACCCTAAATCCTAAATCATAAACCCCAAATCCTAAACCCTAAACCCTGAACTCTAAGTATTTTATAACATCTTATTTTTTATTTGTAACACTTATTTAAGTGTTTATTGAAAGAAATTACTAAAGTGTTATAAACCCTTAATCCTAAAAGCTAAACTCTAAACCCTAGATGCCAAACCCTAAACCCTAAGAATTTTTATAACATTTTAAACGACGTTTTGCAACTTTTATTAAGTGATTATTAGAATCATTTACTAAAGTGTTATAAACCCTAAACTGTAAACCATAAACTCTAAAATCCAATCCCCAAAACCCAAGCCCTAAACATTTTATCACATTCTAAAAAGTGTTTTCTAACATTTATTTAGGTGTTTATTAAAAGAATTTACTAAAGTGTTATAAACATTAAATTCTAAACCTGAAACCATAAAACATAAATGCTAAGAATTTAATAATATTATTAAAATCATTTTGTAGATTTTATTTAAGTTTTTAATAAAATAATTTTGAAAAGCGTTATAAACTACAAACACTAATCTCTAAACCCTACACCCCAAATCCTAAAATCTAAACCTGAAATACTAAGCATTTTATAACATTTTAAAAAGTGTTTTGTAACTTTTATTTAAGTCCTTATTAAAATAATTTACTAAAGTGTTAGAAGCCCTAAACACTAAACACAAAACCCCAAACCCTATAGCCTAATTTTTAAATCCTAAATCTTAAACGCTAAAAGAATTTACTAAGGTATTATAAACCCTAAACCCTAAACTATAAAGCCTAAAACCATTTACTAAGGTCTTATAAACCCTAAACCATAAGTGATTTATAACTTTTCATAAATTGTTTTGTAACTTTGACTTAAGTGTCTATTACATGCAATTAATAAAGTGCTATAAACCCTAAAACTTAAACCCTAGACCCCAAACCCTAAACCCTAAGGATTTTGTAACTGTTCAAAATGTGCTTCATAAGATTTATTTAAGTGTCTATTAAAATAATTTACTAAAGTGTTATAAACCAAAAACATTTAACCGTAAACCCCACACCCTAAAAGATTACATCCGTTGCTTCATTCTTCTGTAGGTTATAGTCCAACCATGGACTATTGTTCCTCATAAAAGGGTTTTGGCATGCTTCATAAGCCTCCTTAAAATCCGCATCCATCTGATACAAGTCTTTCAGGTGTTCAAAACCCAACACTTGTGTTGTGCTCTCCTGTAAGAGAGAAACCATCCTACTCAATGCATTTGTTACCTTGTTGGCCTGACCACTATTGTGTTTCTACAAAAACGTGTAACTATGCAAGTATTCAACCAACTTTTCATGCTTTTGGTTCATCTTATGCTAATGCATAACGTACTGCAATGCAGAATTATCATAAAATAAAACAAAGTCATTACCTAGCAAATAATGCCTTCAATGTTTTAATGCTTGGACGACAACATAGAACTCCTTGTCATAAGATGAGTACTTCTACCTACTTTGATTCAACTTTTCACTAAAATAAGCAACATGTTTGTCTTCGTGCCTGAGTATGGCCCCAATGGCTATACCACTGGCATCACAACAAACTTGAAAAAGTTTGTTGAAGTAAGGTAGCCTAAAAATTGGTCTCTCAGTGATCTTCTTTTTCAATATCTGGGAGCCCTTTTCCACAGCTTCAGTTCGATAAAAAGGTTGACCTTCCTTCTTCATTTTATCCAACATAGGTGCACAACTTCCACTAACATCCCTTATAAACTTACGATAAAAACTTGCCAACCCATGAAAACATTGAACTTCAAACAAACTCTTAGGGGATGGCGAGCTAAGTATAGCTGTAGCTTTTTCTAGGTCCATTTTTAGCTCATTCTCTTCAATCACGAGACCCAAATATACCAACTCCTTTTAAAAAAAAGTGCATTTCTTTAGATTTATCAGCAACTTGTTTTGCTGAAACTTTTCCTGAATGTATCGAACATGTCGAAAATGTTCCTCCCTGGTTTTGCTGAAAATTAGTATATCATCAAGATACACAATCACAAATTCCCCAATGAACTCCTTCAACATTTCGTTCATCGGGTGCATAAAAGTACTACGTGGTTACTTAACCCAAATGGCATCACCAGGCATTCATACAACCCTTCAATAGTCTTGAAAGTTGTTTTCCATTCATCCCCTTCCTGGATTCTAATTTGGTGATATCCACTCTTCAGATCTATCTTCGAAAATTATGTTGCCCTGCTCAAACAATCCATCACATAATCCATTCATGGCAATAGAAACCTATACCTGATCATAATCTTGTTTATTTCTCGTGAATCCCTGCACATCTGCCATTTGCCTCCTTCCTTGGGAGCAAGAATGTTGGGTCCCTATAATACTAGTGTTTACCCCATTACTATTGTAGTTATACCTCTTATTAATATTGTTGTGCCCCTATTGTCCCCATATGTTATTACTGTGCCCCATAGAATCCCTCTATTGTTATTTTTGTGGCTTTATATTATTATTGTTAGGTCGGCTGGGTTATATTGTGACTCCTTAGACTCCTCTATATAGAAAGAGGTTTTGTCATTTGAATCATCCAAGAATTGTTCATTTATGTAATGTAAAGGAGGTTTCCCCCTCGAAGAGGCTGAATTCTAAGGTGTTGATCTATCTTTTCTATCTTTTCTTGAGTTGGTTTCATAACATTTGGTTTCAGAGCTTTGGATTCTAGGGTTTCGCTGCTCCAAATAGGTCATCGTGGCATTTTCGCTATAACTTTTTTCTGCAACATTTCAGAAGCTAAAAAAAAACGCATTTGAGAAGACATTGTGATGAATCTTAGGTCCAACTTTCAGAGATTTTTGCACTATATTTTCAGAGATATGATCTGAGGAAGTTGGTCCTTTTGCAGAATCCTGAATTACATTCAAAACAGGTGACCTAGGGAAAATCGTCATAAATTTCTCTCTGAGCATCAGATGGATGAATTGTGACATTTCACTAGCTTCACACATGAACAGGAGTTCCCATCCTTTAAGAATGTTTTGGAGGGATTTCGTGGCATAGTCAAGGGTCACATTTACAGAAGAGGAACTCCCAAGTAAAGAGGATGTAAACTATGTTGCAAAGGGATTGTTAGACGTGCTAGGTGCTATGGCATGTCAAGATGTAAAATATGTCTCTTAGTTGTTTTGTGGCCACGATTGGATGTGAGCCTTGACTTGGTAACTTGTAACTTGTTAAGTGGGATAAGTTTAAATTGGACTTGAGTAGACTAAGATGAGTTATATTTAGTTCTTAGGTGAACAAGGAAAACACTACTTGTAGTAACCGTAGCTTGGTCAGGTTGTTGTAGTCAAGGCAAGACTTGGTTGAATTCCCAAGTCTCAAAAAAAGTAAGGGTAGTTCTGAGGGCATGATAATTAAGGAGTTCCAGGGTGTGCCAAGGAATGAAAAGGAATGCTAACACATGCCAGACAGTGTCAATGCATTTTGAGGAGAGTTGGGGAGTGCCAAAACATCACAAGGGAGAAGTTTGTCAAAATGCATGGAAATGAATGAATAAGAGGGTGTGACAAGGAGTGTTAATGAATTCCAAGTGTCTCAAGGATAAAGTGTGTTATGAGAAGGTCAGAATAAGAATTGTAGGAGGCAATCATATGGTTATAATAAGGGGCTAGACAAAGCAATTTCAAACAAAGGGATACTATGGGTTGGGACAACATTTTTTTTCTAATGACTTGGTTTGGTTTCCAAGTTGCAAAAAAAGTAAGGCTATCTACAAGGGAATGAAAACTAGGGAGTACCAAGGTGTTGCGGGGAATGTCAGGAAGTACTAAAAATTTCTAAATAGTTCCAAAGCATGATAGGCATGCCAATTTGTGTCAGGTGCTAGGGTGTGGCGTGAACGCATGCTAGAGAGTGTGAGGGCGAAGTGCTAGGAAAACACAAGGGAGCACTAGTTTCAAATGCATGGAAATGAAGTGTCAGTAAGTTCTAGGTTTGCTAAGGAGGGAGAGAGAAGGTATGTTAGGTATTGCTAAGGCATGATAGAATGCTAGGTAAGCATACCAAGATGCATCAAGCGCCAAGGTGAGCCAATGCGTGCTAAGGACTATTAGGGAGTACTAGGGAAAGACAAGGGAGCACTAGATCAAAATGCATGGAAATGAATGAATAAACGTGTGTGACAGGGAGTGTTAGCAAGTTCCAGGTGTGCTAAGGGCAGAGTGACATGGTATGATAGGTAATGCTAAGCCATGCTAGAGTGACAGGGTGGCATGTGTCCAAGATTTGCTAGGTGCCAGGGTGTGCCAACATGTGCTAGGAAGTGTTAGGGAATTCCAGGGAAAAGAAAGGGAGAACTAGGTCAAAATGAATGGAAATTAATGAATAAGAGCGTGTGACAAGGGGTGTTAGTGAGTTCTAGGTGTGCTAAGCAAGGAGTGACATGGTATGCTAGGCAGTGCTAAGTCATGTTAGAGTGATAGGGTGGCATGCGGCTAAGATGTGTCAGGTTCCAAGGTGTGCCAACATGTGCTAGGAAGTTTTAGGGAGTGCCAAGGAAATACAAGGGAGAACTAGGTCTAATTAACACATGTAAATGAACAAATAAGAGTTTGTGACAGGAATTGTCGTTTGAGTTACATGTGAGCTAAGGAGGGAGTGACAAGGTATGTTAGGCAATGCTAAGGCATGGTAAAGGTTGGGGAAACATGCAAGGATATGCCAGGTGCTAGGGTGTGTCAATGCATGTGAGGGAGTGTTATGGAGTACCAAGGAAACACAAGGAAGCATTATTTTAAAATGGATGGAAATGAATGAATAAGAGTGTGTGACAGGGAGTGTCAACGATATCTAGGTGTGCTAAGGAGGGAGTGACAAGGTATGCTAAGTAGTGCCAAGGAATGCTAGAGTTCTAGGGTGAGATGCCAAGATGTCCCAGTTGTGAGAGTGTGTTAATGTGTGCCAAGGAGTGTTAGGGAGTGCCACAAAAACACAAGGGATAACTAGTTAAAAATTCATGGAAATGAACAGATAAGAGTGTGTGATAGGGAGTATTAGCAAGTTCCAAGTGTATTAAGGAGGGAGTGACCAAGTTATATGCCAAGTAGTGCCAAGGCAAGCTAGAGTGCCAAGGCATGTCAGGGAGTGATAGGGTGTGCTAGGGAGTGCCAAAGAATGCCAAGGAATACATGGGATGCTAACTTGAGACACATAATTCTAAAGGATTGTTATATGTGCTAGGTGTTATGGCATGTCAAGATGTAAACTATGTTTCTTAGTTGTTTCATGGCCACAGTTAGACGTGAGCCTTGACCTTGTAACTTGTTAAGTGGGATGAGTTGAGATTGGACATGAGTAGCCTAAGATGAGTTATAGGTAGTTCTTAGGTGAATAGGGCATAGTCTAGTTGTAGTAACTGTAACTTGTTCAAGTTTTTGTAGTCGATGCAGGACTTGGCTGGGTTCTCAAGTCTCAAAAAAGGTAAGGGTAGTTGTTAGGGTATGACAAATAAGGAGTTTCAAGGCATGAAAAGGAATGAAAAGGTCTGCTAACATATGTCATAAAATGTCAATGCATGCTAAGGATTGTTAAGGAATGTCAGGGCATCACATGTGATAACTAGGTCAAAATGCATGGAAATGAACAAATCAAAGTGTGTGCTAAGGAGCGTTAGCAAATTCTAGGTGTCCCAAGGATGAAGTGTGTTAGGAGAAGTTAAGAATAGGAGTTGCAAGAGGAAAGCCTATAGTTATGATAAGGTGTGGACAAAGCTAGACTTTGTTGGGTTCCCAAGTCATAGAAAAAGTAAGGCGATCTATGAGGGCATGACAACTGGGGAGTGCCAAGGTGTTCCAGGGAATTCGAGGAAGTACTAACACATGCTAGAAAGTTCCAAGGAATTTTAGGCATGGAAAGACATGCCAAGTGCTAAGGCATGCCAATATGTTCCAGGCACCAAGGTGTGACGAAAACACATGATAGTGAGTGTTAGGTCCAAGTGCTAGGGAAACACAAGGGAGCACTAGTTTCAAATGCATGGAAATGAATGAATAAGAGTGTGACAAGGAGTGTTAGCAAGTATTAGCTGTGTTAGTTGTTGGGGAGTTCTAGGATTTGCTAAGGAGTTCCAAAGCATGCCAAGGAATGACACAGATGCTAACGTGTGCCACTTTGTGCCAAGGGATTGTCACACGTGTCGAGTTTTACGACATGTCACGATGTAAACTAGGTTGCTTAGTTGTTTTACGAACACAGTTGGATATGAGCCTTGTCTTCGTAAAATGTTAATTTGTATGAGTTGTGATTTAACGTGACTAGCCCAATATGAGTTATAGGAAGTTCTTAGGTGAACGAGGCATAGTCTAGTTGTAGTAACTGTAACTTGGTCAAGCTATTGTAGTCGAGGTAGGATTTGGTTGGGTTCTCATGTTGCAAAAAAAGTAAGGGTAGTTGTGAGAGAATGATAGCTAAGGAGTTCTAGGGCATGCTAAGGAATGAAAATATGTGCTAACACATGCCAGAGACTGTTAATGAACGCCGACGAGTGTTAATACCGAGTGTTAGGGCATAACAAGGGATAACTAGGTCAAAATTCATGGAGATGAATGAATAAGAGTGTTTGTCAGGGAGTGTCAATGAATTCCAAGTGTCCTAAGGACAAAGTGTGTTATGAAAATTTTAGAATAGGACTTGCAGGAGGGAAGCCTACAATTATGATAAGGGGATGGACAAAGTAGCTTCAGACAAAGGGAGACTTTGGGCTAGGAAAAACATTATTTTTTCGATGACTTGGTTGGTTTACCAAGTCGCAGATAATGTAAGGCTATTTATAAGGGAATAACAACTAGGGAGTGCCAACGTGTGCCAAGGAATGGCAAGAAGTGTTAACACATGACATATAGACACAAGACATGTTAGGCATGCCATGACATGCCAAGTGCTAAGGCATGGCAAGTTGTGCCAGGTGCTAGGGTGTGGTGCCAATGCATTATAGGGAGTGTTAGGGAATGTTAGGAAATGAAAGGGAGCACTAGTTTCAATTGCATGGAAAGGAATGAATAAGAGTGTGTGATAGGGAGTGTTAGCAAGTTCCGAGTGTGGTAAGGAGGGAGTGATAAGATATGCTAGGTAGTTCCAAGGCATGTTAGAGTGCTAGGGAATCATGCCAAGATGTACCAAGTGCCAGAGTGTGCCAATGAATGCTAAGGAGTGTTAGTGAGAGTTAGGGAAACACAAAGGAGCACTAGGTCAAAATGCATGGAATGAATGAATAAGAGTGTGTGGCAGAGAGTGTGAGAAAGTTTTAGGTGTGTTAAGGAGGGAGTGACATGGTATGTTAGGCAATGCTAACACATGCTAGAGTGACAGGGCATCATGAACCCAAGATGTGTGTGGTGCCAGGGTGTGCCAATAGATGCTTGGAAGTGTTACAAAGTGCTAAGGAAATACAAGGGAGCAATAGGTCAACATAATGCATGGAAATGAATGAATAATATTTTGTGTTAGAAAGTGTCAGTGAGTCCTAGGTGTGCTAAGGAGGGACAAACAATATATTCTAGGTAGTTCTAAGTCATGTTAAAGGAAAGAGAAACATGCCAAGATGTACTAGGTGCTAGGGTGTGCCAACGTATGCTATGAATTGTTAGGGAGTTCCACGGAAACACAAGGGAGTACTAGTTTAAAATGCATGTAAATGAATGGATAAGAGTGTGTGACAGGGAGTGTTAGTGAGTTCTAGGTGTATGAAGGAGAGAGTGACTCTTTCATTTATGGGGAAGCCAAAACCAATGAGACAGCTATCGATCTTGGTGTACCAAGCAAGAGGTGCTTATTTGAGATCATACAAAGCTCACTTGAGTCTGCACACATGAGACTCTTGATCAAATGTCTCAAAACCTTTGTGTTGCTCAATGTACACAACCTTCTTAATAACCCCATTGAGAAATGTTGTTTTTACACCCATCTGGTTGATATTCTACCCCATCTATGTAGCTAGAGCAAGAATTGATCTAATGTATGAGTACCTTGCTACAGGAGAAAAGGTGTCCTCACAGTCAAATCCCTCAACTTGAGAATACCCATTTACCACAAATCTTGCCTTATACTTCTCTATGCTTCCGTCTGTTGCCTGCTTCAGCTTGAAGATCCATCTCAGACCCACTATTGATTTATATGCTAGTCTTGGGACCTTTTCCCAAACATTGTTCTTTGCAATGGATTCATATTCCTCCACCATTGCATTAACCCATACAATTTGCTTTATTTCTTCCTCAAAATATGATGGCTCAATCTCTATAAGCTCAGTCATAAGAGCCATGTAGCTAATGTACCTCTCAGGTGACCTCCTTTGATTACACAAATTTGAAGGATATCCCACATTCTCCCTCGCATCCTGCACAAGTCTATCCATTTCCTTAGTTCTTTTTCTGCCTTCTCTAGATGTTTTTTCTTGAGTAAATGTCTCCACTCTCCACTCCTCAATTTGTGGCTACTCTACAACTTCCTAAGGTTCCTCCTTTGGAGCTAAAAGATCATCTTTTGGTGGGATCTAAAGCTCCCTCTCAAGAGAGCACCACATAGATTTCTCCTCATCAAAATTTACATCCCTTTGTACAACTATCATTCCGAGTGATGGCAAGTACACATGGTAGTTGTGGGGATTTTCTGTGTAACCCACAAATACCCCCAATTATACATTCAACTCAAGCTTATTCCTTGGTTCTTTGGAGACATGGAAGTAAAAAGAGGCTCCAAAAATCTTGAAGTTTGACACATCCTGCTTTATTCCCGAGAAAGCCTCCTCCGGTGTAACCATGCCAAGAATTTGATGAGGACTCTAGTTCTACAAAAAAAATGTTGTATTGCATGCCTCAACCCATAAATGTAGAGGTATTCCTTGGTCATGCAACATTTTTGTATTACATGTCTCAACCCATAAATGCAGAGGTAGCCCTTGGTCATGCAACATCACCCTAGTTACTCCCAAAATGCTATGATTCGTTCTCTCAACCACCCCATTTGATGTGGGTTGTGAGGTGTTTTCAACTCCCTTCGAATGTCTTCCTTTAAATATAAATTTTTAAATTCAGTCGACACATACTCACCTCCATTATTTCTCCCGAGATCCTTCACCTTCTTGTGAGCATCTCATATTTCTTCTGCATGAAGAGATCTAACACTTATGTAAGAAGTCAACAATAAAAGGGACAAAATATTTTTGTCTGGCAGTGGAGGCTATCAATAAAGGTCCACAAACATTAGAGTGTATCCTTTCTTGGAGTGTACGCACTTCATTTTCCCGATCATGGAATGCGTATTTATGTAGTTCCCCAAGGTACATCCTTTGTATACATCCTGCTACTCAAGTGCTCCTTTAGGGAGGCTAGTGGCTATTTGTTGTATAATATTCAAGGTGTCATGATGCAAATGGCCAAGTATTATGTGGTAAAGTTCACCTACATCATGGCCCTGCACTTTCTCTTCCTTATTGCTTAATGTAGCACAGTCCCCACATGTAACTTATACAGATTCTTCACACAAACCCCGATATTCTTCACTTGTCCTGTGCCTATGCGTCTCAAGAATTCTTTTCCTTTTTTTAAGATCACATCATAACCACAATATTCCAAAACTCCAATAGATATGAGATTTTTCTTTAGGCCTAGAACAAACATGACATCCTCAGCCCAAGAGGGGAGCCTAACTCCCTCTCAAAGGTGACTGTACAAATAACAGTCATGTTGTACCTTTCATCATCCCCTAGATCGATGTGCATTTGGAGATCTTTCTCCTCCAGGTCACTGAACAAATATCTACACCCTATCATGTGGAAAAATGCACTTGAGTCGAAGTACCACAAGCTCCCAATCACTGTGTTGGACATGCATGCAATAAAGGTAAAGTCAAGGTCAAAGTGTAAGTCGAGGCTTCACCTGTTGCTCCTCCTAAGGTTATTGTGCTTGCCTTTTTTCTGTGGGAACTTTGTGGTATAGTGTATGTATTCATGACAATGGAAGCATTTACTTTTCGACAAATATTTCTTCTTTCCTCCTTGGTTGGATTATGGTTTGGTTTGAGATTTCTTCCCTTTTCCCTTCTTTCCATCTCCAACCAATGCAAAGTTTTCTTCATCCTTGCTCTTGGATAATGTCCCATCTCTGGTATTCTTCCTTATTTCCTCATGTACCAAATCGTACCATAAGTGTTTCCAATTCGGTAGTTTCTCCCTCCTGTTCACTTAATCTCGATAGTTACGCCAACTCTTGGGAAGGCCTAGAAGGGCTATGCTTACCAGGTCATCCTTTAAAAAAGTAACACAAACTCCTGCAAGCTCATCACGAACTTGTGTGAAACTCCTTAGATATTGCAGGATAAATTCATTCTTCTACATCTTGATAGTTCAAAGGTTAGCCTTGAGCACCAATTTTTTGTGGTCACTACTATTCTAGAATAGATTTTCGAGTGCCTACCACATTGCATAAGGATTTTATTTCCCATGGATACTGCTGACAATGTGGTCCCATACTCCCTCCAATATAATTCTCCACATCTTGGTTACATCTTTCTTCCACTGAGAAAGGTTTTTGGCATAATATTTTTTTGGCTTTGTAACATCTCTCTTGATGTATTCTAGCAATCCATTGTCATCGAAGACCTCCTCCATGTGATCCTTCCATTAAATGAAATTAAAGTTTCCTTCCAAGGCACATTCTAGCCTCAGCCCGTTAAAGGTCATCTTCTTAGCTCTTAAGAGATATTGCTACATTGAACTGCAAATTCAAACCTCTTGAGAAACAAGTTTGAAATTCCTACTCCAATGTGAATCCTGCTATGATATGATGTAGAAATTATGGCGTAGATTTGGAATTCCTCATGAAGTTTTTTCAAAATCACGAGGCACAAACCTACTCTATTGCTCTACAAAAGTTAATTCACAATTTATAACAAAAAATTCAAGCATGCAATAATAAATAAAATACATGCACACAATATTTTTCCTAGGGAAAGAAATCCACTAAAAACTCTAATCAATTCTTGCATCAATCTGATGAATATATATGTATTACAATTGCTTTACTCAATTGTGCACAACCTATAAGTGAATAACCTATCTCTCTTCTCACTAAGAAGCTCAAACCTAAACTTCGTCAATTCCTACCTCTGCTTGAGCCCCTATTTCCTTGGGAAATTCCTTGAGAAATTAGGCCCTTATTATTTAGGAATTTTTCCAAAATGGATTGCACAATTCCTAAGGTTGATCATGTGACTGCATGCAACACCTGTACGCTCAAGTCTAGTCTACAACTAATGTTACACTTCTTAGAATATCCACCATAGCTAGGGAACTCGAATTATTTGCATCCACTAGCTATTTCTGGCTGATTGATCAGATAACTAGATGATCACTGCATTTGACTTAAGTCCCACTGCACAACCGGCCTTCCACTAGTTCCTCCAATAGTTAGAACTAGTTTAACTGAAAACAACTTGAGATAATTGACTTTGATTGCTAAAAATTAGTAATCACATATGCTTAATTGAACTCTAACTCCTCCAACTCTAATTTATTGAGTAAAATGGGTGACAAAAGCCATGTCATACAAGTTAATTGCATCCAAGTTGTTTGTTGATGTGGAAATTCAATTTTTCTCAATTTAATCAAAGGAAATCAAATTGAGAATTTATTGCTGCATTTTTCAACAATCCTTAAAGTGAATCTAATCCATGTTTCCAATCCAGCACAACAATGTGCTAATAACAACAACCAATGGATACAACTAGCATTCAAAATAAATAAAATAGTAAAAAAAAGCATATTAAAACACAATCTATGGAGACCCCTAAAAGTACTCCAACTGTGTTACCACCTATCCACGTTCATCGAAAGTGCCTCCATCTCTCCTCTCACGATGCACACCCCCGTTGTTTCCCTCCATCACCCTAAATCCCATTAGTTGTTGTCAACCTCCATTGCCCTAAATCCCATTAGTTGTTGTCAGCCTCCATCTCTCTACTTCCCGAAGAACCCGTCAATAACGTAAAGATAAACCCCTAATCATTTACCTTTTTTACTAGCACCTCATACTAAAAATTTTAAGACAAAACATTTATTTTGTCTTAAAATTCCCCACCATGTAGTAGTGTCACATGCAACAACATACAAGTTGTCTCTAATTGTATCAATAGAGATCAAAGGGACAAAAGAGTAATTAATGTGTGGGATACCTTGCCATGGAAAGTTTTCGCGTTCTTCATAGTTGGCTACCCCCACAAAATGAAGAGCCCAAGAAATCATTGTCTTTATATAAGATAACGTGAATGGAAAGTGAAATAGCAGCATTGGTATAGGCGTGATATAGTGATAGCCTACAAGCTGGCAGACATAGGGTGCACCGTGAGAGTCAAATTCATAGTTGTTAGATAATATTTTCTTAAATTGATATGTTTTTGTCTTAATTGTTAATTGTCTTAGATGGGTTTCGTCTTAACTAGCCATTTTCTTAAATATAAAGTTGTCTTAAAATATTTTTGTCTCAAAGGTTTTTGTCTTAGATATAAAGTTTTGTCTTTAAATAATTTTGTCTTAAATTGGTTTTGTCTTAAAATAATGTTTTGTCTTAAGATATTCTTGTCTCAAACTGTGTTTGTCTTAAAATATTTTTGTCCTAAATATAAAGTTTTGTCTTAAAATATTTTTGTCCTAAATTTAAAAGTGTCTGAAAATATATTTGTCTTAAGTTGTTTTTGTCATAAATATAATATTTTGTCTTAAAACAATTTTGTCTTAAAGTGCTTTTGTCTTAAATTTTATATTTAAGACAATTCAATTGATATTAAATTTTAATGTAAACTAATTAAAATAAAAGTGACTTTTTAAGGCAAAAGATTTCTTTTGTCTTAAAAAATGTCTTAAAAGTGCCCTTGGTGTAATAGTGCCCCCTTCCATCTATATCTCTATCTCACCACCAAAACATACAAACTCTCCCTTAGTGTGCGCACATAAACATTATTCATGACGTGAATTGACCTCTTTGTTACAATAATTCAACCATCAATACACTAACTGAATTTTCAACCTAAATAAAATGTTCACTTACCCAAAATGTCTTCTACTCATAACTGTAAACTATTTGTAATTGCCTACACTGTTATTTTTCCGATTTTCCATCATTCAGCATTGTTAATCACTTTGCATTCAAACACGGTAATAGAAAATAACTAGTAGGTGTTACAATAAGAATAGTAGAAGAAAATAGTTTCAGATTGATCACAATTAAGATTATTTGTAATTCACTATTTTCTTATTATTCACATTTTCTATCGTTCAACATTGTTACATTGTCACTTTGCACTTAAATTTTTTATTTCATCATTTTTCATCGTTCAAGTTACTAATAGTATCTATCATGTCAACAAACTGAGGTAACTAAGGAAAGTTAAAGTTAAAATCACCAAATTAATATTAGACATATTTAGCATATTTGAAATGATAAAAATAATTCTATGTTCAACAAATTTTGTATCACTGGACACTACTGAAACCTAGATCTAGCTTAACCTTTGATCTGTCAAGCATAGAAAGTGATCAAATCTCTTGAGGTGAAAACATTTCCTTAAGTTTTGGACTAAAAAACGAGGTTTACACCTCAAGAGATTTGATCCCTTTTGGTGCTTTGTTGGCTTGATGGGCCCCGAGCCAGGTTTAGCGTTAGTCAGCCAAGAAAATCCCTACACTACTGGCCCTTTTTACATAAGTCCACGAAGCGTGAACCGAAGCCTCACCCGAAGTAGTATGGGAGGATGCAAGAACCAAGTTCCCACACCCTGAGATGGTTGTGATGTCAGTTTTATACCTTAAACCCTTCCTCCACGCAGATCGATAAGCCTTTAGGGCTTATCAATGTACTTTCTATTTTGTCTCTTAGAACCTCCGTGAAGGTATACGATCTTCCTTCACGCAACCCTAACTAGTGGCTTAGGTACTTACACACATTTGCTACTGCATTATTGTATGATTTATTGAATTATCTTAAGTGTTCACTAATTTTACCATGTAATTAAGATTGTCTTCGCGTAAACATATATCCTTATTTGCATTCATATAATAGATAGAAACATATGCATTCGCACGTCAAAATAGAATTATAACATAAACTGAGAACTTAACTTAAAATAATCACATGTGATCCACAGAGGAAAAATACACAATAATTTCAAAATACTTATCTTTATTGATGATTCAGATTTTCAATACAGGCTCTATCTGTTTTGCGAACACAGTTGCAGGGGTCCACGCACTCAGCTGCAGACTTCTAACCTAGGCCTTTGCACACTCAGTTGCAGAGCCTCTTCCTATGCTAAGACTCTCGCTCTTTGCTCTTCATAGACTCCTCAAGCACTTCTAGTTTTCTTTAGAACTCTACTTCTAAGACTCCCTTTTTATACAATCCCATGGTCTGTGGACCAAGGATAGATTTCTAAAGCCGACACAAGCTATCTAAACTAAGGGTGGAAACCCTTTTTGACCCTTTCTATCTTCGCACTCTGCGGCCTCAAAATGCACAGACTTTACATTCTTTTGTACAAAATTTAGGGTTTCTGCCCCAAACTTAGGCTTTTAGTCCCAAAAATGACCAGAGGGGACCCGTTCCCAATAGGGCCCAAAAACAAACATGGTGACTCGCCCTCGAGTCACTTTGCTGGGGTGAAGATCTTGTCACGAAGAGCTCCTAGCTAGACTTGGACTACTACAACTTTGACAACACACTGTGTTGTCGCCTACTTCATCTCCTCGACCAGCTGCTCCATTGCTGGCCCTGCACCATTTGACCAAATCTTTTTCTGTGTCTTCTACAGACTAGCGAGCTTGCCTTCAATTGTGGTTGTGATCAAATAGGGCTCATCCAGCCAAGGCTATAAGCGAGACTTCAGCACTGGTTCCTTGTGCTGAGCTAGACTTGGACTACTACAACTTCGACAACACACTGTGTTGTCGCCTACTTCATCTCCTCGACCAGCTGCTCCATTGCTGGCCCTGCACCATTTGACCAAATCTTCTGCTGCGTCTTCTACAGACTAGCGAGCTTGCCTTCAATTGTGGTTGTGATCAAATAGGGCTCATCCAGCCAAGGCTGTAAGCGAGCCTTCAGCACTGGTTCCTTGTGCTGAGCTACATCTACTTGCTCTTTCAAAGACTTGGCCTTTTGAAGGGATATTCCCTGATATTGCTTTTTCCAACTCTATAAGATTGTTTATCCGTTGTCACTATTTATAGGGTATTGGTGGAAGAGAAGAGAATTCAAAGCTATGGATTGGAAAAAAATTTCAACACCCACAACACACATTATGTGAGAGAGAAGAAAAAGTAACAATATTTGATTTTGATTCTTCTATAAAAGATTTGGGTGCATTTGTTGATTCTCTTCATGTTAATTGTAAGGGATCATTCAAAAATTATGCTTGGAGGATCTTTTGCTTGATAAATTTACATATAAAATTTTCATACATGTCAAAGTTTCAACATATTCTTGCAAACACAATTGCATGTGTGAGAGGATTCTTAAGACAAAACATTATAACAGATGTAAGAAGAACAAAACTATCTTTAGATGCATTTGAAATTTTTATGTGATTGTGTAACACCCCTTCTTACAACCCAATGTTTTGTAATTGTAATTAAGGCTTATAATGTTGAAAATGGCCAACATGCATGTATTGGTATATTTCATTTGACATAATATGAATTTTATTTATTATATTCATAAAAAATTGAAGAAACGGGCAATAAACATGGATATCTCAAAGTCTATACATTTCAAAAAACTTCATAAATGGATTTTTCCACGATAGAGGATGCTAGATGACAAAACCCACAAATGATGGAACCAAGAGTGGGTAGAAGGAAGGATCATTAATCTATCAAGTGTTGTAGATTGACACTAGATTTTGTTAAGTGTTGGAGATGGACAATGAGAGTTGGTCAAGGAGTATATGTATGAACATCAAGAAAAAAATTGAAAGGATGGATTTATTGAAAAACCCAAATCTAGATGCCAACATAGTATCCCATGTGAAGGTTACAGGGAGTCCATGTTATAATTGTTAGACCATATGAGCAAGTAAGTGTTGACGCGGCAAGATGATGTGTGACACTCATGTGGTATGCAGGATAGTTTTGGGCGATGTGGTATTTTGAGATATTGTTCTCATGGTAGTCAACATGGAACACTAACGTGGCATGGTTGTACAAAGGATTTTACATGGTGGTTTATGTGTCACTTATCATGGAAAGTGATGTGGAATATTAAAGTCCAAAAATCTAGAGTTTGTGAACTTAGACATTTTAAAAACTGAGATATTCCAAATGAGTGGAGATTTGATTGTGTTGACTCAAGATGATAAGGCTTGAGGTGACATGGATCAAAGTGACATAGTGATGTTGAGGTGCAGGTTATATGTATGCCCCATGGATGTGACATGGATGATGAATGATTTGGTTAGCATAAATCCATAATTTCATTTAAAGGTGACTTTTTCCTAGTTGACCAAGCAGTTTCACAGATCTAAATGGACTCAAAATATGTAAAATCTAGATTAGAATAAATTCAAAAAATTCATTATAATGGGGATTTATCAATATCCGAGATCCGAATGTGAGTGACAAATAGATGTGTGAGGTGAGCATGTGGCTATATGTGATAATGAAATGTAGGCAAGGAATGACACATAATGTTGATGAAGCATTGTATTATAGTGATGAATATGAAAAAGGTTACCACATATCAATGGTTCAGATGCTGACATGAGCTTTGAAGGTGAATCTTCAGATAGGCATGACTCTTTGTCCAGAGCTTGGATTTCTATGAAATTTATATCATTATTAATCTCTACATGAGCTAAAGACAATAGTGACCCCATAAAATCTTTTTAAGGCGGTTTAAAGAAGAGGAATTTTGATATTGCGATATCCATAAAGTAATCTGGGAGGTGAGGTCAAGACATTTTGTTCCATTAAAAGGCCTAGCGGAGGTTGGGTGTAATCACCCTAGTCTATGCTTTCTTCTATTGCCTACTTCACCTTGAAGATCCATATCAAACCCACTATTGATTTATATGCTGGTCTTGGGACCTCTTCCCAAACACTGTTCTTTGCAATAGATTCGTATTCCTCCACCATCGCATCAACCCATACAAGTTGCTTTATTTATTCCTAAAAATATGATCTCTCAATATCTATAAGCTTAGTCGTCAGAGCCATGTAGCCAATGTACATCTCAGGTGACCTCCTTTGATTACGCAAATTTGAAGGATATCCCACATTCTCCCTTTCATCCTACACAAGTCTATCAACTTCCTTAGTTATTTTTCAGGCTTCTCTGGATGGTTTTTCTTGAGTAAATCTCTCCACTCTCTGCTCCTCAATTTTTGGCTTCTCTACAACTTCCTGAGGTTCCACCTTTGGAGCTAAAACCTCATCTTTTCGTGGGATCTAAAGCTCCCTCTCAAGGGAGCACCACATATATTTCTCCTCATCAAAATTTACATCCCTTCGCACAACTATCATTCTGAGTGATGGCAAGTACAAAGTGGGCATTTTCTGTGTAACCCACAAATACCCCCAATTCTATAGTCAACTCAATTTTATTCCTTGGTTCTTTGGAGACATGGTAGTAAACAGAGGCTCCAAAAATCTTGAAGTGTGACACATCCCTCTTTCTTCCCGAGAAAGCCTCCTCTGGTGTAATCATGCAAAGAATCCGATGAGGACTTCAGTTCTACAAACAAAATGTTGTATTGCATGCCTCAACCCATAAATGCAAAGATAGGCCTTGCTCATGCAACATCACCCTAGTTGCTCGCAAAATGCTATGGTTCATTCTCTCAACCACCCCATTTTGATGTGGGTTGTGAGGTGTTGTCAATTCTCATCGAATGTCTTATTTCACACATAAATTTTTAAATTCATTTGACACATACTCACCTCCATTATTTATCCTGAGAGCCTTCGCCTTCTTGCGAGCATCTCATCTTTCTTCGACATGAAGAGATCCAAAACTTATGTGAGAAGTCTTCAATAAAAACGACAAAATATTTTTCTCTAGGAGTGGAGGCTATCGATAAAGGTCCACAGACATTAGAGTGGATCCTTTCTTTGATTGTACGCACTTCATTTTCCTGATCATGGAATGCGTATTTTATGTAGTTCCCCAAGGTACATCCTTGTATACATCCTACTACTCGAGTGCTCCTTTAGGGAGGCTAGTGGCTATTTGTTGTATAATATTCAAGGTACCATGATGCAAATGGCCAAGTATTATGTGCTAAAGTTCACCTACATCATGACCCTGCACTTTCGCCTCCTTAGTGCTTAATGTAGCACAATCTTCTACATCTAACTTATACAGATTCTTCACACAAACCCCGATCTTCTTCACTTGTCCTGTGCCTATGTGTCTCATGAATTATTTTCCTTTGTTGAAGATCACATCATAGCCATAGTCTTCCAAAACTCCAACACATATGAGATTTTTCTTTATGCCTAGAACAAACATGACATCCTTCAGCGTGAGAGGGGAGCCTGACTCCCTCTCAAAGGTGACTGTACCAATACCAGTCATGTTGTACCTTCCTTCATCCCCTAGCTTGATATGCATTTGGATATCGTTCTCCTCCAGGTAACTAAAAAAATCTCTACACCCTGTCATGTGGAAAAATGCACTTGAGTCCAAGTATCACACGCTCCCAATCAGTGTGTTGGACATGCATGCGATAAACGTAAAGTCAAGGTCAAAGTGTGAAGTCGAGGCCTCACATGCTGCTCCTCCTAAGGTTATCGTGCTTGCCTTTTTCTGTGGGTACATTGTGGCATATTGTCTATATTCATGACAATGGAAGCATTTATTTTTTGAAAAATCTTTCTTCTTTCCCCCTTGGCTAGATTTTGGTTTGGTTTGAGATTTCTTCCCTTTTCCCTTCTTTCCATTTCCAAACAATGCAAAGTTTTCTTCATCCTTGCCCTTGGATGATGTCCCATCTCTCGTATTCTTCCTTATTTCCTCCTATACCAAGTCGTACCATAAGTGTTTCCAATTCGGTAGTTTCTCCCTCCCATTCACTTAATCTCGATAGTTATGCCAAATATTGGGAAGGCCCAGAAGGGCAATGCTTACCAGGTCATCGTTTAAAACAGTAACACAAAATCCTGCAAGCTCATCATGAACTTGTGTGAACCTTCTCAGATATTGCAGGATAAAGTCATTCTTCTACATCTTGATAGTTCAAAGTTTATCCTTGAGCACCAACTTTTTGTGGTCAATACTATTCTAGAATAGATTTTCAAGTGCCTACCACATTGCATAAGGATTTTCTTTCCCATGGAGATTGTTGACAATGTGGTCCCATAGTCCCTCCAATATTATTCTCCACACCTTGGTGTTGGAAATAATACTGAGAGGGGGGGGGCGGGTGAATCAGTATTATTACATTAATAAAACTTTTTCATTTCCAAACTCTGATTCATATATGCTACTTTCACAACTTCTTATGATTAAGTTAATTGATCTTCAATGAGTGCATTAGAAACATTATCAACCATATTATCAGTTAACAGATGCAGTAACATAGAATAGATCATCACACATAAGGCACACACATGAACACCATGATATAAGGTGGAAACCCAATGCGGCAGAAAACCACCTGCTGCAAGTCATCTCAATCTTCTTCTTAATAAGAAAATCCTTTTACAATATTTGTACTGGTGCAGTCTTATACCAGTACGGGAGCTACAACCCCCTTTGCTCTTGTACTAGCCGATCCATTTACTAGTACGCAGGTTGCTACCTGCTACAATGCTCCAAA
>APFE030908870.1:88422-107500 GCA_000404065.3 Pinus taeda | reverse complement strand
GATATATCATGTTGCATTTCTTCCTCTTCTTCATGAGTCATGCTAGAGATTTTAGTTTCCTTACTAGGTGTTTACATTTTCTTTCCTCGGGGCATCGGTTACCGATAATAATGCTCTACTATGCCCTTTGAATTCCTTCAAAATAAATTTTCAAACCAAGCTTAAGCAAAAATTTAAGAAAATCTATAGACCTTTTTTCACTTTGTAGGAGCTCGATATTGCCTCTGCTATATCTTTGTACTTTCTGATCATCTAGTTCTAAATTTATGACCTGTAGTAGCCTTCTGTGTCCTCTTTCCAAAGCCACAAGTTTGACGCAAATTGGATTCTCCAAGGAAGAGTTATGAGAAATCTCCCACAGTGACTTGATTATAGACTAGTTCGATAGAGCGAACTTGTACGACGTGCCACGAGTCACTGTTTCGACCTCTGGATCTGAAAATGCATACAAGAAACTACAGTCCGTCCTCTTTATTTACTTTCTTACGAAATTTCAATCTGATCCCGAGAGAGAAAGTTATGACAATTTTCCCCAGGTCACCTGTTTGGAATGTAATTCAGGAGTTTGCAAAAAGACCAACTTCCTCAGATCATATCTCCCAAATATAGCACAAAAAGCTCTGAAATTCGGACCCAAGATTCAGAGCGATTTCTTCTCAAATGGGTTTTTTTTGCGACTTTTGAAACGTCACAGAAAAAAGTTATAGCGAAAATGCCACGATGACCTGTTTGGAGCAGTGAAACCCTAGAATCCAAAGCTCTGATACCAAATGTTTATGACACCAGCTCAAGAAAAGATAGAAAAGACATATCAACGCCCTTAGAATTCAGCCTCTTCGAGGGGGCAACCTCCTTTACATTACATAAATGAACAATTCTTGGATGATACAAATGACAAAACCTCCTTTCTATATATAGGAGTCTTAAGGAGTCACAATATAACTCAGCCGACCTAATAATAATAATATAAAGCCACACAAATAACAATAGAGGGATTCTATGGGGCACAGTAATAACAATATGGGGGCAATAGGGGCACAACAATATTAATAAGGGGTATAACTACAATAGTAATGGGGTAATCACTAGTATTATGGGGACCCAATAAATAATATACGACGTTGCATATTCATGATGTGACTGCCAATGTACACTTTTATGCGTTCTCATGGGACAACTTATTCATTGTCTCTAAACTGTCACATTGCATGGTTTTTTTAGCTTCAAAATGTTTTGAGAAGGTTTTGGATATTATGCATGGTATGAGTTAATATATGTTTGATTTTATGATGTATAATAATATGGGTCTCACTTCAGAGCTAATGACTTTTACTTGAGAAAGCACAACCAATTTTTTCTTGGAAGGGCATCGATAGATGTCATAAAATAATTTGGACTTTCCAATCACTAAATTATCATGGGGCCATTATTTTGAAAACAAGGTGAGGTGTGTTATTTTTATTAAAAAAACAATATTTTCATTTTCATTCTTATGGAACACACTTGCTTGATTTTCAAGATGAAATTGTTTAAATGTTGTTGAATGATCTCTTCAATATTTTTAATTGTGTGAGATGGGTTAGATTTTCTCAAGTAGAATCTGGTGGATTAAAACAAGAACACGACATATGACAAGGAGATTAGTGGTAAATATCAATGTGATATTTTGAATAGTTTCAAGGATCATGAAGGAAATAATACAGAGGTGACTCAACAGTCAAAAGAGAAACACTAGCAATTTTCTCAAGAAGACGCGTAGTTGATGCTATTCTTGGGTTCAATTTCTAGATTTCAAATATTTGCAGTTATATTCAAGGGTAGATCTTAATTCACATAGAAATTCAAAACTTATGTATAAAATGGTTATAGTCCTTTGTAGACACATGTTTCAAACAATAAAAAAATTGCTTTGTATTGATTAAGGATGTCTATATCATAAGGAATTGATAAAAAATAAATATGGAGGAGTTGTACCAAAACAACCTCTGATTTCAAAGGTATAAAATCATGATCTATTTATTTATTTACGAGGCATTCATGTTGGCATAATCAAACAAGGTATTTAACTTCAACATAGGCCTCATGATTTCTAAGGCTCAAGGAAGCATTATTGCAGTAATATTTCATTGTAGCATGGTCAATGGATGTCATAAAATAATTTGGACTTGCCAATGACTAAATTCTCATAGGACCACAAAGGTCACTATGTGAAATCTCCACATGCATGTTTAATCTTCATCCAACTTTTGTTGTCAAATCCATCCCTATGTTTCTTCTCTATAATGCAAAATTGACAATAAATCTTTCATGGTTTTACTAGTTAGATAGGAATATGTTATATAAATTTTTAGATCATTATTTAAAACCAAGGTAAGGTGTGGTCTTTTGATGTAAGAAAACAATATTTTTATTGTGGTGCTTATGGATCACACTTGCTTGATTTTCAAGATAAAATGGTTTAAATGTTGTTTAATGATCTCTACATTATTTAAAACTCCATGACATGGGTTATATTTACTTAACCAGAATGTGTTGGATTAAAACAAGAACATGGAAGACAACAACGAGATTAGTGGTAAAGAGAAATGTGATATTTTGAATACTTTCAAGGACGATGAAGGAAATAATACAGAGGCGAGTCAATATTCAAAAGAGAAACATAGGTAGTTTTCTCAAGAAGATGTGTAGTTCATGCTATTCTTGGGTTCAATTTTTAGATTGGAGATATGAGCATTTTTATTCAAGTGTAATTTTGATGCACATTGGAATTCAAACTTTATTTACAAAATTTTTATAGTCCTTTGTAGACACATGCTTCAAACTATAACAAAGTTTTTTTGTATTAATTAAGGTTGTCTATAGCACAAGGAAGTCATCAAGAAGAAATAAGGAGGGAAGGTTGCAAATCATGCTCTATTTCTTTATTTACGAGGCATTCATGTTGGCATAATCAAACAAAGTCTTTAACTTCAACATAGAGGCCTCATGATTTGTAAGACTCAAAAAAGCATTATTGCCGTAAGATTTCATTGTAACACGGTTCTTGCCTTTTGTTGATATTTCTGTGTCTTTCAACACTTGTCAAAGAAGCATTAATTAGTGCTATATGATATTTCCTTAATGTCTAGTGCAATTGCTACTATAGAATCTTTCATTCAAGTGGCATCCACCTAATAATTATTGATAATTAAATTAACCATCCACCTTAATATTATTGATAATTAATTTAAAATTATGAAATTCTTATTTATAGACACTCTTATAAACATAATTATTTATAATAAGAAATTTATAATTTATTATATTTAATAATTAATAAAATATAAAACATAATATATTTAATAATAAAATATATAATAATTGTTTGGGATAACTCAATTAACAATGGCCATAAAATGAACTCTCATAAAATTTTGGTTAAAATCTTGCGAAGAGCCTTGTCATCGAAGTGAAAAAATTAAACATGATGAAAATATACTCTTACCAAAATATTAAAAATATTTATTTCAAATAAAAAATATTTAAAAAAATTATAAATTATATGTAAATAATTTACTGAAATGTAAAATTATTAATAACCAAAATTGAGATAGCAATTATTTCAAAGTTAAACGTATTTATTCTTTGTAAAAGAACCAAGACAATTGGAATGTGGCTCACTGTTTTTCATATAGTTTATTTTTTTATTTAATTTTTTAAAATAATATAAATTATTATATTGTTCTTTATAAAATTGGTTTTAAGTCATTTTATCACGGCGTTGAAGTGTGCTTGGCAGAGGAGGTCTGGTTTATTTATTTAAATCTAAATATTCCAGCGACTTTTCTCACGAACCAGAATTGCCCTGACCTCCGCTAAAAGCAATAAATTATCATGCAGAAAGATAAATTATTATATTTCAATGGCTTTTTAAAATAAATAAGAAAAAACGGACACGTCTTGACCTCCCACCCAGGTTCAAATCGCGATTGATATTGATACACAATATATTGTCGTTCTCGTTTGTTGACGCAATCATGATGTAATGATGATGTAATCATATAATGTAATGATAATGAAATATATAAGGGCACCCCTTTTAAACACAATAGCCATGAGCTTTTGGCAATTTTTAAAAGCCATGCATTAATCTAAACATTGGTTAATGAGCTAAGTGCATAGTATTATTATCTTACACAAAAAGATGTATAGTCATATGGTGATATATAAAGAATCATCATATGTTCAAACTCGAGTCTGACATCTATATAACATAGATGACATTTATATGGTTTATCATGATTTTTCATACCATAGAGTGGTTATGGTATCTTTATCTTGATTGTCAATTCCTTGAATATTTGGCAAAACTCTATGGTATCTTTATCTTGATTGTCAATTCCTTGAATATTTGGCAACAAGACAGATATAGGACAGATATAGGTGCAGTCAAATTTTTGACCACATTTATGTCTTATCTTGATTGACAATTTCTTGAATATTTCCCAATCAAATAGATATGGGAGCAGTCAAATTTTTTACTGCCCCTATGTTTTACTTCAATGGTCAATTCCTCAAATATTCAGCAAATATGTGGGCGCTGTCAAATTTTTTACTATGCGCATGTCTGTCAATTGCCAAATATTCAAAGAATCAACAATCGAGATAAACTCATAAAAACAAGTAGACTCGAACTTGAACATCTAACTGTGATGGTTCTTTATATATATATGTCCATATGTCGTTTGAACATCCATGACTTTGATGGTTCTTTATATATCACCATATTTCTAACGTCTTCCTATGTAAGATCATAATTCCATGTTGGCTTAGTGCTCACCAAAATAGCTCCTCCTGCTCTTCCATTCTTCTCTTGTTAAATGGCACGATGAAGTTTCCAACTATATTACTCACTTTCCTGTTCGTTGAGGTGGAGTTGTTAGAAGGCATAGTAATGAAGTTTTTAACTATAAAACTGACTTTTCTATTTGTGGAGGAGTAGTTGATAAAAGCATTTTAGAGTTATCAGATGTTTTTGGAGTTTTTATTAAAATTTAATGAAATAATTTTTGGGAAAATGATACTTTTTTATCAAATTTCAAGCAAATATCCACCCAAAAAAAACAAAGAAAAAACCAAGGCGTTGAGAAAATATTAAAGTTGTGGTTACCTAAAGAAAACACTAAAGGAGTTGTTGTTCCAACCCATTATTCACAGATTAAAAGCAAAAGGCCTCGCCCAATATTGGAGGGGTCGAGTTGTGAAAACACTGAAGGAGTTGTTGTTCCAACCCATTATTCACAATTTAAAAGCAAAAGACCTCGCCCAATAAAGATGTACTATACGATGACTTATGCCAGTAAAACACATATAATATGGTATTTCCTTGCTTTGATCAAAATGAAATAATTTTCTCTCTGGTCTAGCGTGCTCTATAGAAAGAAAAAGAAACGGAATAAACAATAAATAAAGACGGATTAACAATAGAAACATGTTTCAAAGCTCTTTTGCTTAGTGATTGGCATGACAGAACAATCACGCATTCAGTTATCGTCGGAGTGGGGTGCACGACTTAACAGAATCCTCTATTAAAACAGCGTAACTGACGATGCGCCGCCTATGCACGTGTCCAACTCTGTGGTGGGTGCTAATCCACAGCATTACATTCCCCAACTTATCATTATTGTAATTACAAACCACAAAATTTCTCCAAGGGTGGTCTTGAAGATGATGAGGTGACGAAAACGTCAATTGCGCGGCGACATTGTTGAATCATATAATCAACAATGGCAACACCATGGACGACATGTTTGCAGTGATCAGAAGCATGTGGCCGCAGTTTGAACATTTCTATAAGTGGGCGCAAATCCATTAAATTGCACCAAAGAATGCTCTCATACAAATTTCACCTTGCGTGTAACATACACTGATACGTCATACACTGTTTTTATTAAATTTCACATTGCTTGTAACATACACTGATACGTCATAAACTGTTTTTACTAAGTTTAATTATTAAAACTATTAAGCTTGAAAGGCCAGAGCAAATGTTGTTAATTATTATTAAAATTATTAAGCTGAAAGGCTGAAAAAATGTTTTTAAGTATTAATTAAGAGATTTTAGTTTGTTAAAAGACTAGAGAACAGTTGAATTAACTTTTGGAAAACAATTACAACTCTTACTACACATTTTTCCATCAAGAAGAAAAAGGAGAGAACCCAGAAAGGGGTTAGAGGAATGGTACTATGATGAATTCCTCTGAACGGTACTGTGATGAATTCTTCCTGGCAAACCTAACTAGTGGGAAAGAAAATTGTGTTGATAGTTGTGGGGTACCAGAGTTGAGGTTGGACAGAGTCCTGACGCCCAAGGAACTCAATTGTTCATCACTTCAGAAGTGGAAGAGCTCGGAGGGGGAATATGGGCGTAATTCTCAGTTATGAGGCTGGGTGGTGAGACCTTCCAAAATAAAAATTGTATGCATAACCGAAAACAGATAAGTGATACCGCCATGTCAATCATTATTACTAACAAAGATAGAGTGTTCACTGCTAAAGTAAAATATACATTAATAAACTTGTAGTAGTAATTAATATCTATTAATTTTTCAATAGAGTAGGAAACACACACCATGCATTATGAGAAAATATTAATATATGATTGAAATATGCAAAATAGTGAAAATGCTAGCTTCCTGGCAAGATAATTTCAATAGAGAGTTTAATGATTTGGGCAAGATAATTTCAATAAAGAGTTTAATGATTTAATTCAGAATAACATCTTAAGTAAGAATAGTAAAACAATATTCCTTTCTATCTTTCTGTATTTCCTATATTACTGGTTTTGTATAGTCCCTAGAGACACACATGCCCACACAATATAAAAATATCAGTTCTTAGAATATACGCATGTAATCTTTATTTATCTATGAGAGAGGATCTATAAAGAAAACTTATAAACGCAATCGACTATTACCCTGCAGTTACATTGCGGGTAGAAAACGACCTAGGGTTTATCAGCCTCTGACGAGTTTGGAAAGGAACTCACTAAGAGCCAAGTGCCCCTGGTGCTGTTAAAACCCTGATCCTTTGAACCATTAAAAATATCCATAATATTTACATAGAATTGAAGGACTTAGTTTAAAGAAAACAACATCGATAGCTATAACTTAATATCAGTCGGGTTGTTGCATACAAATCCCTAAAAACAAATTCATTCAACTTATACGACACAGAAATTGTAATTCATAACCCCAAAAATTTATTAAAAGTCGAAATACCGCCGCAGGCTGATACAACAGTCTAAATATAAATTAATAAACAAATTTCATGCCAGAAAAGGTCCTGTAAATTTCCATGAAAGTAATGCATGGAAAGATTTAAGCAGTCCAAATACTTTCATCCCATATTCAAGGACGACAGTATGAAAATGATAAAAATACATTCTTAACCGAAAGCATACTCCGACCGTAGCCCTAAACCCCATCTATCAATACCCCTTGAAACCCTCTGTCACGGAAAACCGGCTCGAAGAGCTCAAGGCACAAACAAGTTTAGATTCCAACACACCTGGAATGCAAGGAAAGGGGCAGGGTTTAGTAAGGTGGCTGCCTCCCAAAGGACACATGGTGAACAAAGGATTCGAAGCATCTTCAGAGGGCTTACCTACACAGTAAAAGCAGATTCTGAAAACTCGAATTCTTGTAAAGACCTCGTTTGATATATGAAAAATCCTATGATATTTAGAGATGGCTTACCTGAGTGGGAGTTGGGCATCATTCGAAGCGGTGGTCGAACCTGCAAAGGTACCAGGTAGCCTCAGCAAAAGTAAAGGAAAAAAAATATCTTAAATGAAAATAACACGAAAATAAAAACAATACTTACCTCTAGCTACCATGGAATCGACCCTCCCCACCAGGATTTTGAAATCCATGTCATAGCCATCACACCTATTCCAGAGCGGCCCAGAAACCCGTCAAACATCTTCATGAACCACCACAGTCCACCTTAACAACGATACAGAAATCCTAATCATGAAATGGAGAGGTAATAGTAATAAAGGACTTGCAGAACACCTAGAATATCAGATACAAGCTTGACTAAGTGATGCACATGGTCGCCATTGCAGAGCAGAGAGCCGAGTCGGGACATAGTCAAATGAACCTCCCGCACCACCAAAAGCATCATTAAACTTCCCCAACAAACATGAAGCATCGAGACCATAGATCTCAGCAGATTGAACAGTGGATGTAAGGCCAGGGGCAGTGCTTCGAGACTCTTCCGAGGAGCTACAATTAAGGACATCAACGCCAAACCAACTGGCCAACACGAGCATGAAGGATATGGCAGGAGAAGGGCTCGGGGCTCTCCGCCATAATGAGGGGCTTGCCCGAGGTCATTCAGATCACGAAAATTTATTGCAAATCATTGTGTGGTGTCCTACGTGGAGATCCAGCGAGGAGGCCAAGTGGATCCAAGTGGCATACAACTTATACCTTAACAGTCATGCAACCAAACATTGATATTATATTAACAATCTTGTATGGATCAACATATCAATGAGTTAGGTCATCCATTTGAAAATTTTCATAGTGGTATTACCAAGTAAAAGTAAGTAAAAGTAAGTTTGTTTGTTTGGTTTTTTTTAAGGATGTTACATTATGTTTGATAATTGTGAAGAAAATGCAACACCCTATGAGTAAGCAAAGAAACTTAGTGGGAAGCCTTGTGCAGTAACAGAAAGGACATGTAAACAATTTTCAGTATTTGTTATTAATGAATTGAAGTTCAATTTTCATTATAGCTATATGTTTCTATTTAAATATGTATTTCATTTCGTTCATGCATAAATCTAGATGAGTGTTATTAGAGAGGTCTTATCTTTCTCTTTATTTATATGCATGTCTCCAATAAGGTTAGGGTATAAGGAGTTAGGGATTGAACTGGTTGAACCTTTGCAACAAGGACCTCTCTGACCTAGAAGTCCTCCCATGGCGGAAGAAAATAAATATGAGGTCGAAATAAATCCCTTCAAAATATTTCTGAAAGAATCCCTTAAGCGACAAAAGAATGAGATGATGGAAAACTTTTCCAAGATCCTTCCTCAAATGCCAAAACGTGACACATTTTCATCTAGTAGCCACCATGGAAGCACCACTCCCTCAAAGGTAGAAGTCAAAATTAACATTCCCATATTTGAAGGAAAAACAGACGCAGATGTTGTAGATAAATGGTTAAATATTTTAGAAGGATTTTTTTGGTTCATAATTTTTCCAATAGGGAAAGGATTACTTTTGCACTCCTCAAAGTGCCCCCCACCACATCAAGGGCTAGTAGGAAACCTACTGTGCGTAGTGAGATGAGAAGGAACCTTGAATGTTTTTAGTGCCACCCACTTGGAATTCTTCTCGAGACACCATCAAGGAACAATATTACCCTGTCAGTAGATATGAAGATAATTACATAAAATGGACCACACTACGACAAGAAAAGGACCAAGAGGTCTCGAAGTTCCCAAATATTTTTCATACCCTTCGTACAAAGTTGGGTATCAGGGATTTTGAATGGCATCTAGTATTGAAGTACCATGATTTTCTACAAAAATACATCTAGAATGAGATGGAGTTCCTGGATATCTCCTCGTTTGGCACTTCCTATCAATATGATGTCAAGATCGAGCATAAATTTAAAAAAAGAAGTCAAACTTTGGATCTGTGAATCTAAAGCAAGGGAAAGACACTCTGAAATCGTAACCAAAAGGACAAAGCCAAGGCGGCCTGATCCAGGGCAACCAACTGAAGTCATAAGAAAAGAACAACACCATGAAGAAAAATAAAAAAATAGGAAAGTGGTGCGAGTTTCATAAGAGCCCCACTCACAACACAAGTGAGTGTCGAGCCAAGCAATCACTGGTGTCCAAGTTGAAGGCTTAAGAGTCAGATGCATGTTTTAACTCTGAGTCAAAACCAAACAAGGGGAATGACAAAGGGAGGAATATTAATGATGTGGAGCCCAGTGCCACTATTGCCACTACCAAGATCTAGAAGTTTGAGCTCAAAGATTCGGAGGAAGGGGAGCATCTCTTCCACTCATAGATGTGGGTGAAGGGTTCTACGCTCTAGTTTATTATGGACAAGATGATCGAAAATATCCTCATCTCAGCAAAGGTCATTAAGTGGCAGGGCCTACCAACCACACCGCACCCACAAACATACACCATCAGGTGGCTCCACCAAGGATGAGATATTCATGTCACCTAGTAGTGTCATCTTCCCTACATCATCAAACCCTTCATAGGTGGGGTATTATGTAATGTTTATCCTCTTGAAGTTTGTTATGACTTATCAGGCCAATCATACTTGTGGAAGCATCATATTATTTATAATTCGAGGGCTTGGACTGTTATTATTACTTTAGGTAGTAAGTTATACATGATACTATAGGTAGCCCCACCTACCACCATCTCTTTGATCTCTTGTAAACAATGTAGTAAGATCATCTCCTAGACCGGGAAATATATTTTCATTTTTATTCATTCTCAAAATAAGTGAAAGATTGTGGCCACGTCCATGACCCCCATGAAGGGCTCCACTGCACAGCAAAATCATATGGATAAGATCGTGGAAGAATACAGGGACATCATCTCCTCGCCCACAAGGGTACCCTTACACTGTCAGGTTAAGAATTTGATCTATCTGACTATCATAGCACCTCTACCCAATGGGCTAATATACTGCCACTCTATTAAGGGAAATCAAGAAATTAGGATGCACACATCCAACCAAGTTCCTCACCTTGTGGGAGACTAATTATACTTTTACAGAAGAAGGATGGGACCTCGAGACTCTGCATTGATTATCGAACACTAAAAAAATAACTGTCAGGAACATGTATCCAATCCCATGGATTGATGACCTTATTGACTAGCTTAAAGGGGACAAGTATTTTAGGAAAGATCGATTTAAATTATGGTTATCACCAGGCTCCAATATAACCCATAGATGTACCGAAGTCAACCTTCAAATCCAAGGAGGGATTTTTTGAGTGGTTGGTCATACCTTTCAAGTTGATAAATGCCCCTTCAACTTTTATGAGGTTTATGGATGACATCTTATGACTCTTTACCAACTCATTCATGGTTGTATATATGGATGACATCCTCATCTTCAACAAGAGTTGGGAAGAGCAATTACAAGACATTAAGTAGGTCCTTCAAACCATGTGGTAGCACAAACTATGTGCCAACTTAGAGAAATGCCCCTTTGGCATGAGCCAAGTCTAATATTTGGGTTACACCATTGATGAGAAAGGCATACATGTGGTTCAACTAAGATCCCAATTATTCAAGATTGGCCAGCATCGACCACTTTAACACAACTTCACAACCTTTTGGGCCTTGCTAATTTTTATCGGAGGTTCTTGTTGGGATTCTCTCATATCACTTGGCCTTTCAGTCAAGTTACTAAGGGTAGAGAAAAAGCAAAGTTTTTCTAGTTTGAGCCAAACATAAGGAATTTATTGAGTTGGAGCATCACATTTGGTCTACACCGGTACTCACATTACCAGACTATGTTATTGGTACCATTTTCACCCTGCAAGGGCATCCAATGACCTATCACAGTGAAAATTTCAAATACAATTAAAAAATACCTCACCTACAATAAGGAGATGTATTCCATCATGTGGGTTGGTTGGTAATGGAAACATTAAATTATGGGGAAGGATAGAGTCATCCACATAAATCACCAACCCTTATGGTTTATACAGACTAAAGGGAAGCTGCAGAACAATCACCATAAAAAACGTTCCACATATTTGCAACACTTTCATTTGATTATTAAATACAAGGAGGGAAGCACCAATCATGTTGCAGAAAAAACATTCCATATATTTGCAACGCTTTCATTTGATTATTAAATACATGGAGGGAAGCACCAATCATGTTGCAGATTGCCTCAATCAACCATCAGTTGTAGCACTGACCATTGTTTCATCTCTTGTGGCCATGAGACCTCTAGATGGCCACAAATATATAAAAATGATTAAGATTTCACCACCAAATGCTACATGCTAGTAGATGGCAAGCAAGTTCCACAATCCACCTCCAAGATGCATTATTATGCTACCTAAGCCACCTTTGGGTTCCTTCAAGCGAGCGTGTCAAGGTGATTTGGGAGGCACACTATAGTGGAGTCGTAGGACACTTTCGTTTGTAGAAAACTATGGTCATACTACATAAGTTCTTTATTGGCCAAATCTCTAACAGGATGTTGGAAAATACATCAAATCCTACACTGCATGTGTCATATCCAAGCAACCTATTAAGAGGGAAGGCTTGTATACTCCTCTACCTACTCCTAGTCGGCCCTGGGAATCAATGGAGCTAACCCTGGGAATCCATCTCCATGGACTATATGTCTGGCCTTCCTTCTACCAAGCATGGACACAATTGTATGTTTGTGGTCATAGACATATTTTCTAAGATGTCCATATTGGCTATCTATGAGAAAAGTATCACAACAAAGGCCACTGTCAAACTCTTCTTTGAGCGAGTGTGGGTACATTTTCGGAGCCCACACACCATTATATCATATCGAGATAGTAGGTTATTAAGCACATTTTGCTGGAGACTTTGGTCATTATTGGACACCAAGCTGACCAAGTCGACTCCATTCCACCTCAAATTGATGGCGAGACAGACATCGTTAACAGGATAATTGTGCACATACTACACATGTACAACTCTAAGCATCAAGGACATGGGATGGGAGTCTTCCTTATGTGCAACAAAACTATAACAAATCTCTCCATAGCTCAACTCGCCACAACACTTTTGAAGTGGGCCTGATATTTCAACCATTATGTCTCCTTGATGTTGTACTACCTTTTACAACTACTCAGGAATAATTTGTCCATTTTTTGTTTGAAGCAGATAAATCCACCAAGTTTATTGAGTTCGTTTAGCACATATACTAGTAGGTTCATGACATCTTGGAGAAATCCAATGCCAAATATAAGCAATGACATGATCATCATCGGGTGCCCGATAAGTTTCAGGTAGGTGAGAAATTTTGGTTACATCTGCAGAAAGAGTGCCTCGATGGAGCCCATCACAAGATTGAACCACTCTAATACAAGACTTACAACATCAGCAAGGATGTGTGGGACAACACTTTCAATCTCAATATCCCCCATTCCTTGGATTGTACCCCATATTCAATGTGGACCACCTCCAACCATACTTTTCACCATTGCTCAACACATCATACATTGTTGAGGAGTTGACACTAATAGAGCTCATCCTATAATGCATTGAATATGCCACAACTGATTAGGTCATGGAAACATATATCAAGAACACTCACAAACAAAAGACACAATTGTATCAAGTTGTCAAATCTGACCAACTCTTGCACGAGGGCAAGTGGCTCAACAAGGACCAAGTTCAAAAAAAATTTCCCCATCTCATGGAGGCACTCAATGAAATGAGGACCATTTCTTCCTAAGGGAGGGATAATTAATCCAAGGGTATAGTGGTGGCCAACCACCTATTCCTCTTGGACCCCCAACACTATTTTCCAGTTTTCTTAATTGTAACACAATTTACTATTTTTGGCAATTCTTCGGGTCATGAACTTTTGGGGTCGTTTTTAGGCCCTAAACGACGGTTTTTTTTTGGAAAATGGGAATTTAATTCATAGTGTATTACATAGAATTGCAGCAAAAATTTTATTCCTCATATAGATCTTTCTAACGAGGTATCATACGTGTCAAATGGAGATCATATGCAAAAGCTATGACCCCGGGAAGTTGGTGTAATAACTAACCCCAACGAGGCCCACAAAGTTTTTGCACTTCATCTCTTAGCGTTAGGTTTTTTTATTTTTTAGGTTTTCCCTTATTTCTAAATAATAAAAAGGCACGTGAGCCTTGTTTTAACATAGTTCAGAGGCATGTCGCCGCCACATCGCTCCCTAGAGATAAGCTACCATCGCCCGAGCTAGTTTATTTCCATTCAGCATGTAACCAAATTTCAGCATTTTTTTATTCATGAATTGAAATTCAGTTTTCGTTGTAGCTCTATATTTATATTTAAATTTGTATTGCATTCCATTCTTACATAAATTTGGATCATTACCATTACTGTTGAGACCATGGATGTTCCATGAGATAATTTTCTTTATGAAAGGTGTTTGGAGAAGGAGAACACCTCTAATAGTATTGTGAGTTGTCCCGAATTAAATAGATGCACCCACACTACTTAGATTATGGCCTCTTTTATATTTTTTCACTTCCTTTTTCCCTCCTTAATCTACTAGACTTTTTCCTTATTAGAGAAACTATGGACTTCTAGGCAATAGCTAGCTGACCTTGTCTTTGCCATTAATTCATGTAGTTGGTATTTTACCTTGGAATAGATTTGAATATATTGAATATTTTAGTGTTCCAAAATAGTATTTCGATTCTAATTTTTCCACTCCTCCAACAATTTAAGTATGTTATGTTCATCCTTGTTTATGTTTCTTCTTCTATTTCTTTGCTTGACACATCTGACATATATTCCTCATTCTAGAATGGTGTTTCGTAAGGTGTTTTTCATGATTCCTTTTTCTATGTTACTTTTTTTTGCATTTCTTCCATGTTGGAATTAAGATTCGAGATGGCCTCTAGAAACTCAAGTACTTATTTGAGAGTTGAATATTTGTTTGTGGTTTGAATAGGGTGTGGTTCCTATTGGACTAACTTGTTCTTAAGATTTTGGTTTCTTCTCCTAGGTACTTATTTTTTAAATGCTTATGAGTTTAAGGGTTGGGTGTCATGCTTATCTCTTCCTAGTGAAGAGGTAAAATATTGTATAGATTGTCATTTTTATGACAATGATGGAAGAAAAAAGGGGCATGTTCATCGTCTAAGGTTTACTTCCACCGTTCATCCTAATATGAGATTTATATTGATTCTAAAAGATGTTGGGAGATGTTCATAAAAACATAGATTCTTGTGTAAGAGGTATAAAACCCTCTTCTTGTGGCTTTTGAGATCTTCACAAGAGATCCAGTCGTGCTTTTTATCATTCAATTATTTCTAGACACCAAAACTCTTTAGTTAGTGGAACATTCTTATTGAAAATGGAGCACCTAGGAATTGTTCTTTGTTTGGAATATATTGTTCTTCCCATAACCTCATGAATATCCCAACATTATTAAATAAATATGGGTCATTTTCAAATACTTTGGTTTTGTCTTCCAAAATCATGAAGATAATTGTAAAAGAACATTTGGCTGCTAATTCTAGGTCAACCTACCCTTAGGTTTTTATTTGTGTTGGTCCCATCTGACTAAGTCCCTTTTATAAGGCCAAATGCTTGTAGACTTGCATATAAGGGTATGATGTTTCATGTACTCAATGTAACCGTCAATTTTGGTAAAGTGTGCCTTGTATTTGGGGTCTTTGGTTACTTTTCACAAGCATCTACTCTTAAACTAATTTTCAATTGTCCTCCAAGGGGAGTGTTAATAGTATTTTACTTGTTGCTACTTCAGCCTTGATATTCCTCACCTGGGGAAGATCTTGGTCAGTCATTGCCCCACACAATTATTTTATATGAGGGGTCCACACTCATCCCTCCATGGGAACTCATCCTATTCACTCATGATATGCTCGGATGATTTTTTTGTCAGTACCAATCTAGGATGCTATAAAATGAATATCTATTGTATGTAAGGAATGGGGTGCAGGGGTCATAAACCATAGTGGATGAATATAGCAAGAGCCGAGAGGGATCAAATCCCTTGAGGTGCAAACCCTCTAGGGTCTTTAGAAATGATTATCTCTCTCCCTCTCTCTCTCTCTCTCTCTTTCTCCCTCTATATATATATATATATATATATATATAAATATATATATATTATATATATATATTAAATTGGATTTTGAATGCATAAATAGATGAATTCTTTGTTTTAAATGTTTGTTTAAGATGAATTATTATTATCATGATTATATTATTATCTGTAAGTCAATGTTTCCTCCTAAGGCACATGCTTAATAGCCTAATGAGATTTGAACATGTCACCTTATTAATGAAACATATTTATCAATATAAATATGTTAACCTAAAATTATTTGAAAATGATATACTATTTAAATTAATGTTTATTAAAAATATATTTAAATTAATATTTGTTAGAAATACACACATTATTTTAATATTTTTGCTAATTAAAAATTTTAATCAAATGGTATAATTTGAAAGATGCTAGTATATTTTCGTGATCATAACTAGATCAATAAATAGAATGCATCAATTTAACTTTCTTACGTATTTAAATCAGGTGTTTAAACCATATTTAAAATAATTTTTTACCAAATTACAATTAAAATTTTACTTATTATGAAAAGTAAATTTAAAATTAAAATTTCAAACAAGAATGAATTTCGAAAACGCCTACCTCTTAGCATTCTGAAACATGTCTCCATGCCTATTATGAAATTTATGATCGTGGAAGAGTTAATTAGAGTTATGTGGTTGCTCGTGCGTCGGTTTACTTCTGGTTGTAAGTTAATTCCCTCTGTACTATTACTGGTAAACGGTGACATGTGTTCATCACTTGTATCCGAGCCATCTAGACTTCATTCCATAATGCCTCTACTTGCACAAACAAATATCAGACGATTAATCACCAATGGTAGCATTTTAAATGATAGGTGGGGTTTTACTATTATATAAACAATATAATCTTTAAAGAATACCTAGGCAAGCTGACCACAATAGAATTTGTGATTATCTGTAAATTGTAGAGGTGGTGAAGTATGGTGACAGAGATGGTCCTCGACTTGCCACTCCAAATCAGGTTGTGCGTCAAGTTATGTAATTGGAGAAAAAGGCATTCTATGGCAATCAACTTTTTATGGATTTTACTTTCATTTCTCTATCTTTGGTATATTTTTTTTTTTTTGATTACACATACCATGCGGGTAAGGTCTTGCTCTCTAAAAAAATTGAACATTAATGTTTTAGTGTGTGAATTTAGGGTTTTAGATTAGAGTTTCAAAGTGAATAGTGTTTCATTATCAATAAAGTTTCAATGTTTGATGTACATTCTATTTTTCTCAGTGAGGTTGTCGATCAAGCCTAGTCGCTACATTCTCATGGACCTTTAGTGCTCATCCATTAGATTTCAAAAGAAAAACAATGTTGTACCATTAGCTTTGTGAATCCAAGGAAGACGTCTATTCCCTCATTTCTTGTGTAGATTAGGGCTTTGTTGCATTTTTCTTGTAAATTATTTTTTTGTTATGAAACAATATCTTTTTCTTACAAATAATTCTGCATTTTTATGTGTATCAATTGAATTAAATAGAAAATTCCAATCATATTATTATTTATAATTTTTATTTTTACTGTTATGTGATTAAGATTATTAGCATTTAATTATAAGTTCAGGTTTTAAAATTCCACAAAGTTTGGAAGTTGAGCGGCCATAACTAGAAAGGGAGATCAAAATGTTAAAAGTTGAGAAGCACACCTTTTTCATAAGGTGTTCATGTTTAAGGGTTTGGTTGAAGATCCAAATTTCTGATATCTCATTCAAAAATCATTTATTTAAACCATTTAATCAAAATATCACAGATATGTGTTTATTGCTACAATTGGCGTGGTTAAATGATTCATGTTGCGATTTTTCATATGCATGACACTTTGTATGATCACATTGGCCGCCATTATTTCAAAGTATATTACATCGAAGGCTCGATTTCATCATCAGCAACGGCCTTTCCCTCTACGTGGTAATCACTAACTGATATCGTCCCTGAAAGATGAAGGGTTCATTTAATAAAAAACCCTAATCTTGGTCCGTTGATCATTTACCCAGGGGTGTAGCCTGCATGGAATACCTGATACCTACAGTGCGGTGATAGCGCAAAAGTGGGAGAAATCGGACAATGACACGAGGTTTGCATTCTTAAGATCTAAGGTAATGGGGTCGGGAGCTTTCTACCTGGGGCGAGAGTGGGGATCCTTCTTCGGGGTGATTTTCACTTACACTTATATGGACGTCATCATTTTGCCCACTGGATGGCATGACATGGGAGACCCCAAAAGACAAATGTGGGTATTACAAATTTCACCCAATTCATTGGTTTTCAAATATCTTAATGGATATTTTTCAAATAATTCACATCATTAATTTTTGTTAATCTTTCACGTCATTAATTTTCGATCAAGAACTATCTAATGTAGTTCATCATCTAACGTTTTTGTTTTTTTTAACTTTGTAGGATTATGTTTTATGGGCATTATAAGTCAATGGACCTGGACAAAACTTCTCTCCTCGCATTTCTTGCTCTAGAGAACTGATAGGTGATGAAGTCAAGCCCTTCCTTTGACTTAGCTTTCTTGAGGGACTTAACTGAATTAATATGTAGATTCTTTATTTCTACTAGTAGCAAGTGATTCATCTTCATGTCACACAAATATTACTAGAGCATATCATTAATTTTCCCAACATTCATGGATGGTGTAGACTATTCAATGTTTCAGCTGCATGAATATATATATGTATATAGTTTCCTGCTTTCTCTCCATTTAATTTTTGCACCATCAATGGAAATATGATCATACCACCAAAAGCTTCCACTCCTTTTTGCCCAAAATAAAAGGATTTTTCTCAAATGTGAGGTTTTATGAAGAATTAATAAAGTTGCATGGCTTCATGGGTTTTGAATGAGAGAAAGGAGAACAGGACACCATGTCCATTATACCACATGTGAACTTGAAACTTTGAGATTTAAAAATATTAGTTGGTCTATTTCAACTGTAAATATAGAATCACACAGAGACATAAACAAGATGTCGAGAACTTTGTTCTCCAAAACACTGCTTCTTGTCAGGTTCTTTCCATTAATATTTTAATGGAGAAACCTTTGATAGTGAAAGATAGTGTAGTATATGTTTCTCGTGACAAAGCACTCAACATCAAATTGAGGTGAAGCAATCTAATCAAACATTGCAATGGTTTATAAATATTTGTTGTAGCCTTCAAATCAACTTTTGCAACTATTTCAAAATACTTACATGATAATTTTAAAAAATAATTTT
>APFE030908870.1:39426-60402 GCA_000404065.3 Pinus taeda | reverse complement strand
AATATGGGCACTACATGGGTACATCAATATAATAAGTGGTTTGTACTAATAACAATAAGGGGTGACACTAGTAGTATAGGGGCCTAACAGTGCGAAATAATTGGACTCCGGAACCTATATCCTAACCAGGATGGCCCTACCCTTAAAACGATTTCACCATAGAGGTTCAAGTGGTTGGCAGCTAATTTAAAATTCTCATACTTAAATGGTTCCTTGAGCTGAATATTCAGATTAGAGATTTGATACCGAAATTTAGCTGCATCAATGGCAGGGTCTTTGATAGAGAAAAAGTATTCTAATCTGTGTGGAATGATTTCCTCATGCATGGGTCCTAATGCTTCAATTACACCTAGAGTCTTCATGAGGTTTCTACGTTTTCTCTATAACTGTACTGGATCCCTGGGCTCAGCTCTTATCCATAAATCTAATCCATTTCTTGTCTTAGGAAAGCAGTATAGGCTTTGAGCCATTTAATTTGATTAACCCCAAATGAAATAAATGCCTGTAATTGGATATCTCCAGCAAAAGTGCCAGGGTTTAGCTCGGTCTCCTGTTCTAGTACAAGGTTATGTAAATAAAATTCACATAGTAGTCTCTGAACTTTTACCCCGTAGTGCTTACAGTAGTTTATAAAATCATTGATGGTGTTAATTTGTATGGGAGCACCTGCTTTAACAGTCTTTATTTTCAATTGCAAATATCATTCCATTAAAAACAAGGCATAATTATTAGCAGGGGCTCTACATGCTAGGATGTCATTGTATAAAGAACATAAGGTATTCATCTTCTTGATAACTATATCTAACCTACGAGTTATCCTCGCGACTTTCTCTTGTTCCCTTCGCCACCCTTCAAAGGCTTGGCTTTCAGATAGATTGACGTTCCTAAGCTGCTGCTGTAGCTCTTCATACTTTTCTCGAGGGACCGTTTGCTCTCTAAGCTTTTCTGCTTCTTGCTAAGCTTGCTTCAAACCCTTTTGTAGGGTTACCGTTTTTGGATCTCTTTTCCATGCGGCAGTGGAGGCCGGGAGTTTTACTTGAACTTTCCTATTACGTTGCTTTGAGTTCATAACCCTTATCACTCCTGAAAGTGGTGCCTCCGTTTGAATTTCTTTATCACGGGTCAACATCTCATCCATTTATATCTTAATGTGGATATTAGTCCATTGTTGTTCCTTTTCAATTGGAACGACAGTCTATTTCTCAGCATCATTTGGAATAGCAGTCTGGCTTTCGAGAGGGTTTTGAATAGCAGGATGGATTCTGGTCCTCTGCCCCTTTGCCTTGAGGGGTTTTGCTAGAGTGGTCACATTTTTCCTTCCCGAAGTCATTTTTACCCTTTGCCTTGCTTTTAGAATCCTAATATGTTGGTGGAGCTGGACTATTATGTTCAGTAATCTCTGTTGTTCCTTTCGCAATTCCCTAAATTCTGCAATTTCCTTAGAAGGAACAGCAGGCTGTTCACTGCAGCCTGGACTGTGACTAATTCCCTGATTTTCTTTCTGGGGTGTTTCTTCACTGTTCTGCTCTGGTTGTTTCGGGGCCAGAACCCTAACTAGTTCTGTTATTTCTTGGGCAACCTCTTTTTCTGCCCCTGTCTCCTCCGGAATTTCTTCTGGTGTCTTCTGGTTAGGAACGAATTGTTCCTGTTCAGCATCTCTTGTCATCTTTTCATCATGAACAAGTAGATTCTCTTCTTCTGCCTCCTTTGCTTGTGATTCTTCAGGTGCATTTTCCTCCTCTGGTTTCTCTTCGGCATGGAGGTCTCATGGACTGGAAGGTTGGCCATATTCGCCCATATTGGCCAAAACTTTCGCCAATTCATCTTCTCCTAATGGGTCCTGCAATGGGCTACCTTCCGGCTGTTCCGTTTCTTCCTCCTCCTCGGATTGCTCAGCTTCTTCTTCTTTGTCTCCTTCTTCTTCAAATTGCTCGGCTTCTTCTTCAGCTTGCGCGGCTTATTCCTCTTTTTCTCCTTCTTCTTCTGATTTCTTAGCTTCTCCTTCGTTCTCTTCTTCCTCTTCAAATTGCTCGGCCTCTTCTTCTTTTTCTTCTTCCTACACTCCTTTCTCATCGTCCTCCCCCTCTGGCCATGGGGTTGCTCATCTTCTATTTCTACCGGTTGGCTGGTGCTTTCTTGGGGCTTCTCTAGCCCCCCTCGTAGCCATGCTAGCTGGACCGATTTCCTGCGTTTTTTTTCCCGCTCGGGTGTGCTGGTGGCTTGTTTACGCTTTGCCGATTTCTTGCATTTTTCTAGACGCTCGGGTGTACTAGTGGCATGTTTACGTTTTTCTGGATGCTCGGGTGTACTGGTGGCATGTTTACGTTTTGGGGATGGTGTGGTCAATCCCCCATTTATCATGGCAATTAGCTCTTCCCAGCTGCTTTACTGTTGGGTAAGGCTATAGCTGACTATTAACCGAATCAACCCATGATGACTAACAACTGACTCTACATGCTGTGCCTTTTTTATGCTCCGTGCAACATCATGAAGTAATGAATTCAGAAATGCAGGTAAATTTACAGAGCATTTTTGTTTTAGTACAGCGAAGAGTTTAAGATGTTGTGGTCTTACTACGTCTTTTTTGCCTTCACAGGTGATATAGCTTTGTATTGTCTTCGCCAATTCCGCCCACGGCTCTCCTAGTGCTGCTGGTAGAACCCCCTTTCCTCTAATTGTCAGGCTCTAGCCTTCGTCCTGGAAGATTTCTATAATCTTCTGCAATTTCTCCTTTTTTAACGTCCATATAGGTCTAGTGGCTGGCAGTGCCGAGACTTCTGCAGTTATGTCGTCGGTGACTGCTATGCGTCTCCCCCTCACTGTGGAGTGATCCTCTTGCAAGTTCCGCAAGAATTCAATTGCCACAGTCTCATTAGAATCCTGCAAGCGGTTGAAATAAGTCAGCCATCCTGCTCTTGCCAGGATTTCCCTGGCAACAGCAGAGACTTTTAACACTTGCGGTTCTCTCTGAATCGATCTTCCTCCAATGGTTTCACTGTAAACTCTCAATGGAATGGTAGTTGTTCGCACTATTGAAACACAGAGAGGCTGACAGACGCAAGACTCCTTCAAACTCTAATGCTGCAGAGTATACAATGGAAATGGCTTTGAACAGCAAGTCATGCAGAAAAAAATAAATAAAAAGAAATAATATACCGTTGAGCCATGTTATACCCCAGTACACAACTTCCTGAATAGTGAGCTGACACGTAATCCAGGGAATGATGAGGTTAATCTCCCCCCCGCAATGTGATAGGTTGTCACAACCGTCAAATAAAGGAGCTGCGCCCGCTCTGCAACGGAGTCCTTAAGGAACAACGTATGGCAATATGCCATGTTTACAAAAGTAGCAAATTACTGAAATCAAGGCGTAGAGTTGCGTCGCTTAATACGTAAGAGACTGTGGTGATATGATGCAAGGTTGGGGATAAGACATTTGCTGTAAATAGAGAGTCTCATGCGGTCATTGTCTGTCATGATTGGTGATAATATATTTTCATGCGTTGTATGATTTGGGAAATAATATATATAATTGATTACTTAGGCATAAGAAACAGAAGGGTGCTAATAACTTACCTATTGGTGTAAATAATGTGACTTCAATACCATTAATAGTGCTCTACTACCAACATGTGTCCATAACCTTGGTAGAGTTGTTTATTTCACCCATGGAACCATGATCCTTTGTGTATGCTTAGGAAATGTTGTGTAATGTCAAAATGTAGGCCATTATGCTGGCTTGGTGACCAATTAGCCATAATGCCATTCACGAGGAAGGATCGAAAAGTGGGCAAGCCGGCTCGTGATGAGACCCCCTGTTCCAAGGGTTGTTTATTTAATATACCTTTTGGACCATATCCCTAGTGTGGTGGCCATAATGGGAATGCCACTTCTCTTTCGTCCTCATGATCATGGTAGATTGGCTCTTAATGAGACCCTCTATCTTGCATTTGACAACTTATAAGTCATGTTTTCTCTTTTTTCTTTCTTTTTCAAAAAGCACTTTCCCTATTTATACACAAAGGGTGGTTCAACACTCCTTAAGAGTAGGAATGGTGGAAGAAGTCTTAACATCTCAATAGGAAGATATAAACCCTTTGCTCTTATTCCTGAATAATAATCAAAGAGGATTAAAAGGGATCAACATGAGATAACCAATCAGAGTAGAATTAGTAGAACAATGACAATAAAAGATGATGAATAAGCATGTCCTTCCTTCTATCCTCTTACCAATTCAGGGTAGTTTCTTATAAAGATAGTGATTTATGATTGACTGATTTCAGTATGTTTTTATTTTGTATCCATTGCATAAGTGCATAGCTATATTCTAAAAGATTTCAAAGAACAGGAACAATAAGCATCCTTAATTTAGAACAACAAAAGGAACAAGTTGTTTCACAGGGAGAGCAAAAGCATGCAAGTGGTGTTCCTTTTGAGAAAAGGAACAACAAAAGACCACAAATGTTGTTCCTTTGAAAAAGGAACAACAGAAAACGAAAATTTCGTTCCTTTGAAAAAGGAACAGCAAAGATGGAAAACGTTGTTCCTTTGGAAAAGGAACAACAGAACACACAGATGCCGTTCCTTTGGAAAAGGAACAACAGAAATCGAAAACTGAAAAAGTAACAGCAAAATACACCAATGGGGTTCCTTTGGAAAAGGAACAGCAGAAATCAAAAATGTTGTTCCTTTGGAAAAGGAATAACAAAACATACAGAAATGTCGTTCCTTTGGAAAAGGAACAGCAGAAATCAAAAACGTTGTTCCTCTGGAAAAGGAATAGCAAAACAAGCAAATGTCGTTCCTTTGAAAAATGAACAGCAGAAATCGAAAATGTTGTTCCTTTGGAAAAGGAACAGTAAAAACACCCAGATTCCATTCCTTTGAAAAAGGAACAACAAAGATTGAAAATGTTGTTCCTTTGGAAAGGAACATCAAAACACATAAATTTCGTTCTTTTGGAAAAGGAACAGCATAAATCGAAAATGATGTTCCTTTGGAAAAGGAACAACAAAAATAAAAAATGTTGTTCCTTTGGAAAAGGAACAGCAAACCACACAAATGTCGTTCCTTTGGAAAAGGAACAGCAGGAATCGAAAATGTTGTTCCTTTGGAAAATGAACAACAAAAATAAAAAATGTTGTTCCTTTGGAAAAGGAACAGTAAAACACACAAATGTCATTCCTTTGGAAAAGGAACAACAGAAATCGAAAATGTTGTTCCTTTGGAAAAGGAACAACAAAAATCGAAAATGTTGTTCCTTTGGAAAATGAACAGCAAAACACACAAATGTCGTTCCTTTGGGAAAGGAACAATAGGAATCGAAAATTTTGTTCCTTTTCCAAAGGAACAACAAAAATAAAAAATGTTGTTCCTTTGGAAAAGGAACAGCAAAAATAAAAAATGTTATTCCTTTGGAAAAGGAACAACAAAACACACAAATGCCTTTCATTTGGAAAGGGAACAACAGAAATCAAAAATATTGTTCCTTTGGAAAAGGAACAACAGAACATAGAAATAAAGAAAAAGAACAAAATTACAGTAAAATGACGGCTGATCCAAAGGGGGTTATTATTTGAAAAAGGAACAGCCATAAGAAAATGTTGTTCTTTTGAAAAAAAGGAACAACAAAAATAGTAACAGCAAAACGTTGATTCAAAAATATGTACCAAAATGATTCAAGAAAATAAATTATGTACAAACTGTAGAAAGAAATAAATTCCTTAATGAATTATAGGTGAGGAAGAATTCTTTTCCTCCCCAAAAATCTCCATATCAGAGTCTCGGCGTAGCTGCTGGCAGAAGGACTCCCGAGTGAGTGGTTTACAATAGAGACAAACTCGGTAGCCATTTGCCTTGAAGGCATATCCAGAACCGTCAATAGTGAGTAGAGTAAGGGTACCATTGTCATTTACCTTCTAGATTTCGTATAGTCCCAACCAACGAGTCTAGAGTTTCCCAGGGAAGTCCTGAAACCTGGAGTCATACAAAAGAGCCCAATCTCCTTCGCAGAAGACTTTATTTTTAATGAGAGAATCATGCCATTTAGCTAGCTGTTGTTGAATCAGGGCAGTGTTTTGAAGTGCAGAGAGCCTAATTTCGTCCAGCTCATTGATCTGCTGTAATTGATTAATCTGTGCCTGAGTTAGATCTAAGCCAACTTCCTGTGTTGTCCGTAATGTTTGGATTTCGAATTCTATGGGGAAAATGGGTTGTTTTCCAAATACTACTTGATAAGGTGAGTAACCAGTGGTATTTCTTCATGTTGTTTTGTAAGCCCACAGTGCTTCAGGTATTCTGGCAGCCCAATCACGTCTATGTGACTCAACGGTTTTCGTTAGGATTGCTTCTATTATTTTATTGCTACTTTCTAACTGCCCATTTGCCTGTGGGTGGTATGGAGTAGTGATTTTATGTTGGACATGATAGTTTTTTAGTGTTGCAGCTATTTTGTTCCCAGCAAACTGTGGTCCAACATCTGTAATTATATCTCTTGGAAGGCCATAACATACAAATAGATGGAACATGAACTGTATGACAGAATCCTCTGTAGCTCTTGGCAATGCCTCTGCTTCAACCCACTTGTTGACATATTATGTTGCCACCAAAATATATATTTTCTGGTTTGATGATGGGTTAATTGGTCCAACGAAGTCAAGAGACCATCGCTCGAATGTTTCGATGACTAGCTGTGGTTTCAGACACATCTCATCAGACTGACCAGGGCGTCTTGCTCTCTGGCAACTGTCACAGGCTTGGACAAATTTCTTTGCATCTTTGAAAATCGTGGGCCAATAATACCCTGTTTGTAGCACTTTATGTCCAGTTCTGCGATCGGCGAAATGTCCACCACATGGTCCATCATGGCAGGCTTTCAAAATGTCAAAGATTTCATCTTCTCGAATGCATCTCCTGATATGCACATCTGCCCCTATGTGGAACATATAGCCCTCAATCCAAGAAAATTGAGTACTCCGCTGAAAAATATGTTTCCGCTAGTTTACCTACTGCTAGGTAATTGGCAACATCAGCATACCAGGGTGTTTGAACAGCCACAACAAACATATGCTCGTATGGAAATTGATCTTCAACTACAGCTACATCAATTGGCTTTGGCATTCTTGAGAGAAAATCAGCTACATGATTTTCTTTTCCAGGTCGATCCTTGATTGTAATATCAAATTCCTGCAATAAAATCATCCATCTAGTTATTCTGCCATTTGTGATAGGCTTGTTTGCTAAATATTTTATGGGAGAATGATTTTTGTACAAGATAACAGGATATCCAGTAATGTAATGTCAGAACTTATTGACATCATGTATTACAGCAAGAAATTCTTTTTTAGTAACAATGTAGTTTAATTCAGCAAGGGATAAATTTTTGCTAATGTAATAAATTGCATATGGTTTTCTATCCTCTTCCTACCCAAGGACCACTCCAATGGTTGTATCTAAGGCATCAAATGATATCTGGAATGGCAAATACCAATTTGGTCCTCGAAGGACTGGGGCTGTGGATACGAGCTTCTTCAGATCCTTGAAAGCACGTTCACATTTTTTTGTCCAAAGAAAATCAACGTTACCAGTTACTGCATACAAAGGTGCAGGAATATGTGAATAATGTTCTATAAACCTCCTGTAATAACCAGAAAATACAAGAAAACTACCTCTGTTTGAGTGGTAGGAGTGGGAATAAGCAAAAGTATTTGGATTTTGGCTGGGTCTACTTGAATGCTAGCTGCTGAAATATAGTGTCCTAGGATAAGTCTTTCCATCATCATCATATAACATTTTTCATGGCTTAAACAAAGCTTGGTAGCAATGCAACATTGTAGGACTTTTTCTAGCGTATCCAGTGCTAGATCGAAATCATCTCCGTATGGTGTAAATTCATCCATATATAGTTCAAGTCCTTCATTTATTAAGTCTACAAAAATGCTAAGGATAGCCTTTTGGAATGTGGGAGGAGCATTGCATAAGCCAAAAGGTAAAACTCGGTAGACAAATGTTTCCCAAGGACAAGTAAAAGTAGTTTTGTCTTGGTCTTCAGGGGCAATCTGAATCTGGTTGTACCCACTGAAGCCATCTAGGAAAGAAAAGAACTTCTTTCCTGCCAAAGTGTCTAATACTTGGTCGATGAATGGGAGAGGGAAGTGGTCTTTTTATATTGCTTTATTTAGCTCTCTGTAGTCCACACAGATTCTCCATTTCCCATTCTTTTTTGGTACCACCACAAGCGGAGAGACCCATTTACTATCAGAGATAGGGTGGATAAAATTGACATCTAGAAGTTTTTGAAGTTCAACTTTTACCACATCCTTTAGATGAGGATTTAGTCTCCTATGAGGCTGTCGAATAGGTCTCGCATCTTTTTCTATGTAAATGTGGTGTGTACATAACTAGGGGTCAATTCCTTTCATATCAGGGTAGTCCCATGCAAATGCTTCTTTATATTTCCTTAACACATGGATGAGCTTCATTTCTTGTTCGGATGTGAGGTTGGCATTAATGTTTAAGGTTTTTCCCGTTCAATTTCCACAATTTTACTATTTGCAACAGAAGTGACAGGGATTGTATGATCATGTGTATCTTTCAGAGGATCTTCTTCTAATTCACTATCAAATGCTGCTTTTGTCATATGACATTGTGTGCGGGATGTGAGTTCAGTTTGACTAATGAAATTATTAATGGCATCGTCTTCTATTTGGTCTTTGAAATCAAATGCCTTTTGTATAGTTAATGGAGATCTAATGTTATCAATAAAGTATGATACAGGGTGCCTATTAGTTTTGACTATTGTGACACTTGGCTGTGCTAGGGGATATAGAACTAAGTTCTTGATATCTGTTCCTCTGGTTATGATCATATTTCCTTGCCGACAGCCAATATAGGCATCGGCAGTGGGGAGCCATGGTCTACCTAAAATCAATGGATGTTCATCAAGTCGGTGTTTTGGGATTTATTATTAGAAAATCGGTTGGATATTCCCGGGAATCAACAGAGACCATGACATCATGTAGTGTGCCCTCTGGCCTAACCATAGATCGGTCAGCCAATTCTAGCAAGGGAGAGGTGGGTTATACAGATGTAATGCCTAGCTTTTGGCAAGTAGTGGTTGTTAAGATATTGATTGCAGCTCCAAGATCAAATAAGGCATTGGAAAGGATCTGACCATAAATTTGAACAGTTACTATTGCATTTCCTGGGTCTTCGTATTTAATGGGTGTTTCTTTTCCTGATAATAAGTCAGATAGAGTGCCAACTACTTGGACTCTTGGATTATTTGTTATATTCCTCTTTGGTTTCTTTATGCACAATTCTTTGATAGTTTTTGCGTATATCGGGATGTCTTGAATGGCTTGGAGGAATGAAATTTTTATGAACAAATTTTGTAATTCTCCCAGAATGTCAAAATCTGAATATTGTATTGGTTGAGGTATGACTAATCGTTCTGGGAATGGGGGAGAGGATGTGGTTGCTTGACTATGAGTTTGTTGTTTATTCACATCCTCTTCTTGTGACAAATGTTCTCTGGTTAACTGATCTTCAACCTGAATTGTCTTATCTCCTTCGGTTTCAATAATACGCCCAGATCTTAACTGAAGATCATTACAATCCCTCAGATCGGCTCCTACTTCTGGCGTTTCTATGATTTGGATAGATTGGACTAGTCTATTATTTGGATTGGGGTTGGGTTGGGCTGGGAGTTATGGTCTTAGATTAGGCTGGGGATTTTGTTGTAAGGCTAACAGTGTAGGTTGAGGGAGCGGAATGGTTCCCACTGGCTGATGCATTGGTCTCTACCAGTTTTTCTGCCAGGCTAAACTTTGTGAAGTAGGGGGAGTCCATTGTGGTGGGTATGGGTTGCTTTGCCAATATGGTGGGGTATAAGGAAGATTCGGCCAACCAGATTGGCTTCCCTGATTCAACCACTAGTTTGAGGAAGGAAACGACTGTGGTGACCAGTTTAAAAATGGGGGTTGGAATTGACTTTGCCACATATTATACTGTTGAGCATTATACTGCGGAGGATGAAAAGAAGAAGTTGGGTCTGGAAACATACCAAATTGTCACAGATGCCACTGACGACATTGGTTGAGCAAATACACCGATTTTGGCTCTTCTTCTGCTTCCTTATATACTGCTTTCAATCCAGGAAGTGAGGGACAGCTCTCTGTAAGGTGATCTTTTGTGCAGATGGCACATGTTTGGACTGCATGCAATGGACACTCCTTATGGCTATGCTTCTTCCTGCATCTAGGACAGAAGATTGCCAAATTCTGTTCTACCTCCATTTGCTTTTGTTTGGCCTGCATAATATCAAGTTGTGTAGTTAGTGTCCCTAGTATATCAGTTTTAAAATTTTCCAATAGATTTCCAATTTCTACACGCGTTATTCCTTCTGTTGAAATTTTATTATCTCTTACAAACCAATCATGTTCTGCTGGTTTTACTCTTGTGTTGCCTCTCGAGCTCCTGATACATAAATCAATAATGTCAGCAAAACTTTCTTGATAAATATCTCCTTTTCCCATAATGTTTAATGTTTCGATCCATTGTTCCTTCATGCCCCTTATTAATGTTGTTTTCAACACATTATTAGGTAAAGGCAGTGATGCATAAGGAGATCTTTGTAGATTATACTGGAAACGTTCCACATACTCCTCTAATCTTTCATTTGGTCTAGCTATCATCTGGAATATTTCGTCCTTCAGTTCTCTAGACCTGCAATAGTCCTAATATTTTTTTAGGAAAGATTCTTTCATTTGATCCCAGTTATTTATAACCCCGCCACCTAATCCCATAAACCATCTTAAAGAAACCCCTTTTAAGAAGGAAATAGTTTTAGTTTCTAAGGGTCGATGGTGTAATCATATCCCCTGCACAGTACATCAAATTCAAATAAAAATGCATCCAGGTCTTCTGATGTAAGATTGTGGAATGTAGGGATATGTTGAAGAGAGATTGCTTTCATAGCGCATTTGCTGCAGAATCACTATGGGGTATTGTAATGTAGAGGTTTGAGTGTTTGGCTGGTTTTGAGCCATTGGGTCGAATATATGCCAATAACCTTCTGGGATATCTAGGAGGGTATTCCTAGGTTGAGAGGGAATGGCTTTAAAAAGAATAGTTTTAATAACACTTCCTCTATCTGGGATAATGAGAGTGCCTAATGTCTGAGGAGATTGAGTTTCTTAAAAGATGATTTTTGTAGCACTTCCCTTGTCTGGGTTTTTCAATGGTTGAGTTGTCTCAAGAGGAGATCTCGGTTCCTTGGTTTCCCCTGTCTCTCCTCCTCCTTCACAAAGATTATTGAAATTCCCTTCTTGCAATAGTTCTGGAGTAGAATTTTCAATTTCTTGAAATTCTTGCTCTTCAGTTTGACTATGCACCTTAGCAAAGGCTACAAATGGTGATCATTTGGCCAGAAGGGAACTAGTAGGCTCTTTAGAAATAACTTTCCTGGGTCCTACTGAGGGCTGAGATTCTCCTTTCTTGTAGATTTCGTTTATGAAGGTTGGTCGGCCAAGGGTCACCGGCCCCTTAGCTTTTTTTGGCTTGGGTAGAGGTTTGGAATTTTTTTCTGACTTTTTCTGCTTAGTCATGCATTTATATTAACTATTAAATTCTACTCAAACAAAACAGCAACAAATTTGCAGGAAAGCGGGCAGAGGAGTAGGGCTTTTACATGCTCCACACGTAGGTTCTTTCCTTCCGTTTTCAAAACCCAATTCTTCCCTAGCAGGTTTGTACACTACTCTGAAAAAAAAAAAAAAAAAAAAAAAAATAAATAATAATATAAATAATAATAATAATTAAAATAAAATAAAATAAAATAAAAATAATTAATAAAATAAAATAAATAAATAAATAAAATGGCTACATGCTTTCCCCGGAAACGGTGCCAAAATGTGGAGCTATAGAAAGGGTCTCTTTCACCTCTAATTACTTCACATTAATATGTCAATCCGGGAACATTTTGTTATATCAAAGAGTGTCTCAGTCTGAGGCTATCATTTTCCATAGTAATGCTAGTAGCACAGTGTTTGAAAATACAAAAGTAACAGATGCTTGTTTACAACTTAACTACTTCAAAAGATTAAATCACACATTCAGAAAACTAAGCAATTTATTAGTCAAGGGTTCGGTAGCAATAACCCATCCCTTTGGAAACTGATGAAAAATGAAATCAGAGAACAGATCGTGGATCTGGGAGTCAAACAATAGATGTCAATGCTCACTACAGCCTGAGATCGTTCTTCACACCAATAACTAGAAATGGAACGGCAGATAAGAAATGGAACAACAATTAAGAAATCGAACAACAAATCTGAAATGGAACAGCAAACCTGAAATGGAATGGCAAATCGGAAATGGAACAACAGTTAAGAAATAGAATAGCAACTAAGTCTAACAAGAAGTAACATCTTAGTCTATCAGATCAAATGCATTAATGGCAATCCTTCACTCTTAGGGGTGGATTGAATAACACACACAAATGGAGCAACACTGATTACTGATAAATTATGGAACAACGCTTGAAAACCATACATTCACACAGCACACTTAAATAGAAATCTAATCCAGTTATCACCTTAGTTAGAAAGAATACGACTGCATTTCAAGATAGAACAACATTATTCATAAATCCTACAATCTCAAAGAACATATCTTCCAAGATGAATTCCGTAATGTTAATGAACAAGTGCACAACACAAAGGCTCTGTAATGGAACAACAACAGTATTATGTAAAGACTAGCAGTATTATATCAACACCTAAAAGAATAGTAATATGATGCAGAGTCAATACAATAGTTCTGTCTTTAGAAACCTTAATAAATTAAACATAACGGAGCATGTGATGTAAACTTATAAAACACATCAGATTACCAAATCACGTCGATAAACAAACCACACAAAAACCAAGCCTAATGGTACAAGAGCAAGTGTCCTTCAAGGCCGGGCCCTTAGCCTCCAAGGGTACACCGCTTGAAGTTATTCCAGACTCAAAGATGAAATAGTAACCAAGTTTGTATTAAGGCATCAAGTAAAATTACAGTAGAGCAGTTCTTAGCGAGACTCGATGATCAAAGTTTTGATCTTAAAAGAAATTACATAAAAGCATAACAACATCTAACTATCTCCTGAGCTAACAGTGCTGCCCCTTTTATAAGGGTGACGGCAGAGATATCTAAGTGCAGAAATAGATAAAATAGTGATCCCTCAAGATCAAGGATCCTGAGGGATTCGTCGAACCGTTAGTCCTCAGTCATTTCTTTTCTTTCCTGTGTCGAGCTGATATCTCCACTTCCTTTCCTAGGCTGATTCGCTTTGATCTTGTTTGCATACGGTCTCCCGTCGAAGGGACAACGGTTAACCCGTCCTTGTCTTTTCCTTTGGAATGACAACTTCTCGTTTTTTCTCCTTCCTGCATAAGGAAATGACAATTGTCAGTGTTTTCATCTTGCATATTAATCTCACATGTTTTATTACAATTCTTTATCATTTTCCGAGTTCATGATGCAAAAAGGTTTGTAAGTTCTAATGAAAAGATGCTGAAATAATCCTCAAAAACATACCTTCTTTCGTTCTCAACAATAGAATCTTAGTGAGCATATCAGCAAGGTTCTTATCTGTATGGATCTTTTCCAAGGATAATTTTTCTTCCTCTAACACATGCCAAATCCAATGGTACCTTAAGTCAATATGCTTGGTTTTTGAATGAAATGTTGGGAGTCTCGCTAAGTGAATGGCACTCTGACTATCACAATATAACACATACTTGTCCTACTTTATTCCTATCTCTCATAGGAATTGCTGCATTCACAACATCTCTTTACAAGCTTCTGTTGCAACTATGTACTCTGCTTCTATTGTAGAGAGGGCTACTATTCTTTGTAGCCTTGACATCCAAGATATTGTTGCACCTGCAAATGTATACAAATAACCTGTAGTGGGCTTTCTGGTAGCTATATCTCCAGCCATATCCGCATCTGTAAATCCTTCAAGCACAGTTTCATCATGACCAAAACATAAACAATAATGACTAGTACCCTTGAGATACCTCAAAATCCATTTTACTGCTTGCGAATGTTGTTTCCCTGGATTGGCAAGGAACCTACTCACTACTCCCACTGAATATACAATGTCTGGTTGTGTGCATATCATGGCATACATCAAACTGCCAACTGCTGAAGCATAAAGAATCTTCCTCATCTCTTCTCACTCCTTGTCATCACTAGGACATAATTCAGTACTCAGCTTGAAGTGGGCTGCAAGGGGTGTACCAACTGGCTTGGCATCCTTCATATTAAACCTGTCAAGCACCTTCTTGATATATTATTGTGATAGCCACAACCTTTCATTTTTCTTGTCACGCATAATCTACATGCCTAATATCTATTGTGTTGTTCCCAAATCCTTCATTGCAAATTTGCTACCCAAATATTTCTTCAACCTAATGATCTTATTCTTATCATGCCCAACAATCAACATGTCATCCACATATAACAATAATATGATATACTTTCCTTGATCATACCTCTTGATATAGACACAATGGTTAGCTTCAAACATCTAAAAACCATGTTCCAAAATGAATGAATCAAATTTATGTACCATTATCGAGGTGCCTATTTCAACCCATAGAGATTCTTCTTCAACCTACAAACAAGGCCTTCTTTGCCTTTTTCTATGAAGCCTTCTGGCTGCTCCATATAAATTTCTTCCCCCAATTCACTATGAAGGAATGCAGTTTTTACATCTAACTATTCATATTCTAGGTCTAAAGCAGCAACTAGACCAAGAAAGACTCTAATGGATGACATTTTAACAACAGGTGAGAAAATTTCAGTGAAGTCAATACCTTCTTTTTGGGGAAAACCTTTCATCACCAGCCTTGCTTTATACCTCTCATTCTTTTCGTCACCTTCATGCTTAATCCTGTACACCCATTTGTTTTGTAGAGCCTTTCTACCTTTTGGGAGGTTTACCGACTCCCAAGTTTTATTTTCCTGCAAAGAGTTCATTTCTTATTCCATTGCTTTCTTCCATTCTTTAGTATGCTCAACTTTACGAGCTTCTTGAAAACAATTAGGTTCACCTTCATTAGTCAACAAAATATAGTTTGAAGGAGGATACCTTTGTAAAGGCTTATGAGGCCTAGAAGATCTCTGAACTAGCTGTGGTGGTGCATTATCAGGGTGAATCTTCTGTAAAGGTTCCTACAAGATTCCTTCTTCTTGTTGTTCATCATTTTCCACTTGTTGTTCTTCATGCTCCTGAATTTGCTGTTGATTTTTTTGTATTGGTGGTATGTTTTCCTGCTGCTCTTCGAACCTGTCAATAACCTTCTTGACCTCCAACTCACCTACAGTCCTCTTGAACATTTTTGACTCATTAAATATAACATCCCTACTTCTAATAATTTTATGTTTGACTGGATCCCATAGACGATAACCAAAATATTCATCCGCATATCCCAAAAAAATGCATTTCATAGATTTATCATCTAGCTTAGTTCTATTTTCTTTGGGAATATGTACGAATGCTTCACATCCAAGGATTTTCAAGTGAGAATAATTGAAATTCTTACCATTCCAAACTTCTTCAGGGATATCGCCATCCAATGTTGTAGTTGGAGATCTATGTATGAGGTAGCAAGCGGTCCTGGCTGCTTTAGCCCAAAAATTCTTCTCCAAATCGAAATTGCAAAACATAATTCACACCTTTTCCATAATGGTGTGATTCATCCTTTCTGCGACACCATTTTGTTGAGGAGTACCAGGCATAGTCTTCTCATGCTTTATGCCAAACCTATTACAATATTCCTTAAATGCATTTGAGCAATATTCTCCACCATTATATGTTCTTAAACACTTCAGCAATTTGTTAGTCTCTCTTTCAACAACAACATGGAATTTTTGAAATATTCCAAACACTTCACTTTTACTTTTCATAGGATATGCCCAAACCTTCCTGGATGCATCATCTATAAATGTTATAAAATATGATACTCCTCCTAATGATTTGATGTTAACAGGCCCAAACACATCTGAGTGTGCCAATTCTAGCACATTTTTCTTTCTGTCATTGCCACCTCTAAGGAATCAAACCCTTCTATGTCTACCATATATACAATGCTCACAAAAATCAAGATTGTAGGATTTCAAACTTGGCAATAAATTTCTACCAACAAGTATTTTTAAGCCCTTCTCACTCATGTGACCCAAACGCTTATGCCACAGATCTACTGAATTTCCTTCTTTTCTGACAATAGTTAAATCTGATTTTCCTATCAATGTCTTCAATGTGTATACTGTTCCTGTCTTGGGTCCTTTGGCCATGACCAATGCACCTTTGCTAATTTTCCAGCCTCCTTTTCCAAAGCTTGTCAAATAGCCTTCATCATCCAGTCGTCCCATAGAGACTAAACTCATGCGCATTTTTGGTACATGCCTGACCTATTTCAACAATATATCTTGTCCATCTTTCATCTTGATTTGGACATCTCCCACTCCAACAATACTACAAAAATGATTATTCCCAAAATGCACTCTACCATAATCACCACGATTATATGAAACAAAACTATCTTTTCATGGAGTTACATGGTGAGATGCCCTTGAGTCAAGGATCAAATCAAAGCTACTGCTAGATGTATATACACATTCATCCTCTACTGAAACAATAAACAACACATCACCATCTGTGGCTACAACAGTAGTCTCACCTTCATTTGTGTTGGATTACTTGTGATTTGTACTGGAAAATCTCTGATCCTTTTGTCGTTTCTTCTAGAATCGACATTCTTTCTTCATGTGCCCGAGTTTGCCACAATGAAAGCAGATGATTTTGTGTCTCCTTGATTTTGATCGGCCTCTCGATCTTGATCACCTTTGCTGGCCTTGATCCATTTTCCTACCACGATCAGCTATAGCTAAAGCCTCTCCTCCCTGGTTTTCCATAATTGACTTGCGTTGTAGTTCCTCATTCATTAAACTGCTGCTGACATCATCAAACGTTAGGGTCCTTGTAGTTGTTGAAGTGCTCATAGCTACAATTAAATTTTCCCAACTGTCTAGCATAGAACACATCAGCAATGTGGCTCTAATTTTATCATCTAAAATGATTTTAACAGAGGAAAGTTGATTAGTAATAATATTAAATGCATTCAAGTGCTTAGCTACTGAAGCACCCTCCTTGATTTTGAGATTATAAAGCTTCTTCATCAAGAACACTTTGTTTGATGTCGTGTTCTTCTCATATAAATCATGGAGCTTCTTCCATAATCCTTCTATCGTCTTTTCTCTAGACACATTGAAATACACATTCTTTGCTAAATATTGGCGGATTGTTGCAATTGCCTTTCTATCTAGCTTATTCCACTCTTCATTTGTCATCGATGAGGGTTTCTTTGTTGTGCCCTCAATCGACAAATACTGATCTTTTAAAATCAGTATGTCCTCCATCTATGATTTCCATAGGGCAAAATTAGCCTTGCTCAACTTCTCCATATCTGTAATTGTTGTCTCCATTTTCAATCAAATTCACACCCCAAAACACAAAAAAACTGCACTTAAAAATAAAACTTTAATTATTACTCTTTAAAATTTAGTAATAATGACCTTCCTCCTTTCAAAATACCCTTTTCAAAATTCGTGCTCCTTTTTAAAATATACTTTTCAAAATTCCAACATATAATAATATATGTTTCATAATAAATATAAAAACATATATAATGTTTTAACCTCTTCACATTTCACACATACATATGTTAGTTTGAGAAAAAGCTTGACGTATACGTGCAAGCTTGATGTTAAAAAAATCTTACGAACACCACCTTTCAACTCCGAACTCCACGGATGTCCACGTTTCAAACTCCAGCAACATGTTTCAACATAGATCCATGACCTTGTTTTTGTTGCAGCAACTGCCTTTTAGTTCCAACGTTCCTAAGCTATTTCCTGGACAGATCCTTCAACAGCTCCAGGGGTAACAACCAACGTTTTAACGAACGCTGCCAGAGTAAGGCGATGGCACTAAGCGGCTTGCATAGTGGATATTTGACCCTAGTGCAACAATCTCCCTCCCCAACATAAACCAGGTGTGTTTTGAACTCGAGACCTTTGGCTCTGATACCAGTTGTTAGATGAAAGCATACATAACACACAACAAATTTATACTTAGAGACAGACAAATGGAGAAGCAACAAGATTACTTAGTCAGAAATAGTGGAATAGATAAAACAATCACTGGAGAACAGAAATCACTTTGCATTACATAATAGGCTTGGGCCTTGGCTTGCTTTCCTTGGCCAGAGCAATTACAAATTTATAGAGGCAAAAGAAGAATCTAGAATCCTGTATGTGATTCAAATGGAGATCTGGAATGATTTAGAAACGAATGGCAATGTAGAAAGATCTAGAATCCTGAAGATCTAGAAACTGATGGCGGTGTAGAAGAAGCTATAATCCTGCATGTGATTCATGAATTTGGCTTCACACTTAACACCCCATGGGAGGTCTAGAAGATGATGAGGTGACAAAAATGTCTATAAACAAAGCGTATAAAGTCAATTGCGTGGCCACACTGTTGAATCGGATCATCAACGATGCCAACACCATGGACCACATGTTTGCAGCGATCAAAAGCATGCGCCCGCAGTTTGAACATTTCTATAAGTCGGCGTAGATAACACTGCGTGGTAAATACTCTAGGAACATCTATTAAATTTCACCTAAGAATTCTACCACACAAATTTCAGCTCGTGTCTCATAATTGTGAACAAAATGCAACGCACTATTTGTAAGCAAAGAAGCTTAGTGGGAAGCCTCGCGGAGCAAAGGAAAAGACATCTTAGTAAATGGATAATTTCATTTAATTCAATGCAATAAAGATTTGTTTTGAGTTTCAAGTTTAAATTGTGTAGTTTACATAATTTAAGTATTTAAGTGTTTAAGGGAGTTTTAAGATAAATCTATTTAACCAGATTTATTAAACATCTAGAAAGATCAAAAGACTATTAATTTTTTTTACAAATAAACAAAATTTACCCTTTAAAACATTTGATCTTTTATACATATATTTATGACTAAAATACATCTATAATAATTATTGATAAAAATATTATTTTTAAAAATAAAAATAATTAATTTCCAATTAATAATTTTGAATAAATTTCTTAAATACTTTTAAAATAAAATCTCCACTTAAAATTTAATATGTGTATATGATTAAGTAATTATATTTAAACATACCGTAAATTATATAACTACATTTTCATATCTAATTATATGAATAAATATTTATTTTTTTATTTAAAAACATTTTTATCATTTAATCACCAACACAATCCCGTGTATTTTGACCAGATATTCTACTATGTATATTTTAGGTTATTTGTAGGAATTTAAGATTAATTATGCTAAATTAATAAAACTATGGATTTGGTTTGAGTAAAAATATTTTAAATTTTTTTGAATGTTTATATGTTAATAATTTATAATTATTTAAAAAATAATAATAATGAATTATGTCGTGAATTTATAATACTTTTAATCAATATTTTATTGTAATTTATATTATATAATGTTTTAAAGTTAAATTTTAATTAGGTGTAAAAAATAGTAAATGGAAAATATAATTTTGGTTTGAATAAAAATATTTAATACATAGCCTGGAGTATGCCGTAAAACTGCTTTTGCTTGGCTAAGAGCTCGTCTCCTTTGGACGTAAGGAAACAGGTTAACGGCCCAAGACCCAGAGGCATCTGGCAGGAGGGGAAGCCTGCTCCCTTACGGACCACCAGAGGGTTATTACAGGTGGCGTGGTTTTCCTTGATAACGGTGATGAGTCAAACCAACATTTGTGGATAGCAGCCAGAGATGGCTGTCCTCACTGTTGGTTTGACACTTAAATTTGATAGGTTTTGCCACCTTCAGAAAAAAATAAAAATAATAAATAAATTAAAAATTAAAAATAAATAAAAAATTAAAAAAAAATAAAAAATTAAAAATAAAAAACAAAATTAAAATTAAAAATAAATAAATAAAAAATAAAAATATTTAATACAAAATTTATAAAAAATTATTTGATAAATTAATAAAAATAAAAGCTTAATTCAATAAACACGTTTTTTTAAACCTATTTACACAGAAAGACCTAACAAAAAAAAACCAACAACAAAAAGAAATTATGAACAACCGGCAACGAAAATGTCCGACTAATTATTTACAGAATGATTATCGAATTCCACTTTTCGGAAAAAACAAAAGCCCAAAGCAGTCGGAACGCGGAGTGAAAGCAATAAATTTTGGAGTCGTCTAATTAGGCGAAGGAAGAATTATCAGGAAGGTCAAAAGTGCTTGAGATTCTAGTGAGAAAGATTTCAATTTTTTGTAAAAACAATTTTTGAATCGCATTTTTATGGTGGAAATAGATTTAGCACTGTCAGGCCAGGAGTAACTCCAGACTTGGCAGAAAAACTGATTCAATTATTTCATTAGGTAGCTATTGTTATATACACGAATGTGACTGCTCAATTCATCTTCTTGATGACTGTTCACATTCAAATTCACCCAATCGCAGAGGATTAGGTGTCAACATTCCCCACCTTAATTTGAAGGGATGTTGGTGAGTCCAAGCATCGTTCGGAATCTTTCAAGCTTTTCTCTTCCAAGCGCTTTGGTGAAGATGTCTGCAATTTGCTCATTTGTGGAACAATGACGGAGATGGATTGTTTTGGCCTCAACATGATGTCGGATCAGATGATATTTAGTATTGATGTGCTTTGTACGATCATGTAACTTTGGGTTCTTAGCCAAATTTATTGCAGAAGTGTTGTCAATCATGAGTGGAGTTGATTGTACTTGTTTTACCTGCAAATCTTCAAGAATTTTCCTGAGCCACACAATTTCTTTCGTTGCTTCAGCTGCTGCCACGTATTCTGCTTCTGTTGTGGAATCTGCTGGAAC
>APFE030908858.1:1567-17352 GCA_000404065.3 Pinus taeda | reverse complement strand
TCAAGCCTTTTTACAATCACCCTGGTATGCTGACATATCTTTTGTATTATTAAACCTGCAAGCTCCTCTAGGATTATCCAGAACTAAGAAAAGATTTTTGAAAATGAAAGCTTACAAGTTCTGCATTTTAGATCATGTTCTCTTTTGGAAAAACCATGAAGGTGTTTTATTAAATTGTCTAATCAAAGAAGGAACTGACAAAGTACTTAGAGAATTTCATGCAGGGGATTGTGGTGGACATTTGTATTGGAAATCAACTACTGATAAAATCCTAAGGGCTGGATTTTATTGGCCCACCCTATTTACTGATGTGAAAAAATATGTAACTTCTTAACAAAAATGCCAAATCTTTGAAGGCAAGAAAAATTTGCTGCCTCTGCCCCTCAAGCCCATTTCCATTGAGAAACCATTTCAACAATGGGGCTTGGACTTCATTGGGGAAATCCACCCTTCATCCTCTAGCCAGCACAAGTGGATTTTGACTGCTACAGACCATTTTACCAAGTGGATAGAGGCCATTCCTTGCAGGCAAGCCAATGACTCAGTAATCATTCAATTCCTTGAGACCAACATCTTGTCTAGGTTTGGCTGCCCGGAGAAAATTATTACAGACAATGCTGCTGCCTTTAAGTCTAAGAAAATGATTAATTTCTGTCATAAATACCACATTACCTTGGGCCATTCCACAGCCTATTACCCCCAAGGTAATGGCCTATATAAATCCTCCAACAAGAGCTTGATCAACATCATTAAGAAAGTCTTGGAGGAGAACAAGAAAAACTGGCATAAAAAGCTTGTGAATGCCCTATGGGCAGACATATTGACCACCAAGAGATCTATTGGGAGCAGTCCCTATCAATTGGTTTATGGAATGGAGGCAGTATTCCCTTCTTCTTTGGGAGTCCCAGTGATAAAGCTGCTACAAGAGATACAAGCAGAACCTAATCATATTCAGAGAAGGATCAATCAAACTATTCACTTACAGCAGACAAGAGAAGAGGTCTATCACAGAGCCCAAGTCCTACAAGAAAAGCTTAAAAAGATATTTGATAAAAGAACCAAAGCAGAGGATTTCTTCATTGGGGATAAAGTTTTAAAGTGGGATTCCAGAAGAGAAGATAGGGGAAAACATGGAAAATTTGAGTTCTTATGGAGAGGACCATTTATCATTCAGACTGTACAAGGAAGCAACACCTACTTTCTGAAAAGTCTTAAAGGTACAGAGGCAGATGAGGGACCAGTCAATGGCAGAATGCTAAAGCATTACTTTGATCCACCTTGTTAAAAATACCAACACTTTAATTTGTACATAGTAGTGCTTACTTTCTGCAGTTTATTACAGAAATAGGGTAGGGAATAACTTACAACAAATTTTGAGGAAAAGGTAAGGAATTGGGCCACCATTGGGGATTGCATTTTTAGCATATCAGAAGAAGCTAAAGAATTAGACTTGAGCATTATGAAAATGATGAGGAATAATCAAACAGGGTACCCAAAACAGAGCTGCAATTTTTAGAGTGAGTTCATGAGAAATATAGGCATTGCAGAGGAGCCATTTTGTGAACAAAAAAGGAGAAATTTTAGAATACAGCAAAGAAATAAATATAAGGACATCTGACTTGTTGTTCTTGACTTTTCACTAGGAAAAGCCATCCCCAAGTGGAGCCACTGTTAGCTTCCTATACCAATAGGTTTCATTTTTCATGATTGCTGGAGAAGTGCCAAATATGTTCATCCTTCTCATGCTGCAAAGGTTCCATATTTTGAAGAATTTCACTATATACAGGTGGTTGACTCTTATCACAATTGATGAATAGTCAAACAGTCTAATCCTAGCTAGATCATGTTTGAATTTACATGTCTTAGACTAGAGAATAAAGGTCTGCACAAACAGTTTAAGCTTGGCAGGCAAGTAGTTAGGCAGAGAAGCAAAGGGTCTCAACAGGTTAATCTGAGCCCTGGAAGAAATAAGGGTAGACTTAGATAGGAGGGCAGCTAAAAGAAAAGGAAGAATCAGGGTATGCTAGTTCAAGTGCACCCAATGAAAATGAAAAGAAAATGTTAGGTATACTAGGTTGGGTAAGCAGTTTTGATGGTATAGAAGCATGGTTTGTGAGCAATTTTCTCCTTTGGAACAAGTTGCCATCTCATAAAATCATAAGGTACCATGGCAAGGTGGCTACAAAACAAATGGAGCATGACTAATCCCCCTCCTCATTTTTCCTAAGAAACACTTACTAACATTCCCCCCAAGGGTAATGAGATCTGCTCATTACCTTTATACCACTTCATCCCATGGAAAAGCTAAGTGAAAATGTGTTTTCACCTAGGCAAAACAAGCCACATTTCTTTTGTAAAAAGTCTTTATTCCATCTTACCAAAGTTTCCTAAACTTCACCACTTATCATCATTTCATTCCCCCCTTTGCCTAAGTTTTCACTCTATCAAAATTAGCCTAAACCATACAAACCCATCCCACATAATCATATTAACCTACTAACCTTATTATATAGCTCCTATGTACATTCCCCTCCCTTACTATGTATAAAAACACAAAAATCCCTAAAAAAACTAATACCCCGACCCTTGGCTAACTATAGCCATATTTTAAATTTTTCTTTAGGGAGTTATTGGTCCACCAAGGGCCAATAACAACCCTCCATGTGCCCATCGGGAATTTTTTGGCCTCTGGCTAAATAAAATAGCCGAAACCCGCAATTTTCCCCAAAAACCCACTTTTCCAAAGTCTGAAAACACCAAAAAACCTTACAAATCGCAAAAAATTAAAGCGGGTCTCCCACCGCTAACCTACCGCCACCTCCATCACCCACAAACGTCCGATCAGCACTCCCAGATCCGATGGTGGTCGGCGATTTCGAAAGCCCCAACTTGCCGAACAATAGCGTCTGGGGGATGGGCGGTATTTCCGCCGTACCTTCTGACTGTGGATTTGATGATTCTGAGCTCTGCTACAGAATTCTTGTGTCTTTCTTTGTATCAATAAGTTATTCGAAACTGTGTCTTTGTGTTTCTATGTTTTGCAAATATCATGTATGTGCCATAATCTTAACAACAGGGAAAAAGAATAGCCCAGAACTTGTTTAAATACACTTTTTGTTCAATTCCTGCTGTTATTTATGTTTTCTTCACAATTAGCATAAATAGAAATTCTTAAATTCTTCTGTTTCTACTAATTCCTTCATTCTAGAAATTGTCAAGGAATTCTTCACTGCTCCTTGAAAATATTCAAGCACCTTCCCTCTGCCACCAAGATAAAGGATTCTTGACTGCGCTTTATCCCCTGGCTTACATCCCATCAATCACTAGCTTTCAATATTATTCCAAAACTGATTATCTTGCTCTGTAGTATTGCCCATCATCACAGAAACACACTCAGCAGTCCATCTTCATAGACTCCATTGCCCAATGGAATAAACTCTTCAGACTTGCATCCTACCTCTGTTTGAAATCACCATCCAAACCCATTTAAAACAAACCTCTGCACATCATAACTAGCATAAAAACTTCAAGTAAACAAAGTTAAATTATATAGAGAGAGCCCTCTCTGGATGCAGTTTGGCTAGAAATTGCATCTAAAAGATTGGTTAGTGGTTACCTCGGCCGTATTCCCTTTTCTTACAAGTTTTTGAGAACAACCTGAGCGATAACAAAATCTATGGTTAAAAGCATATATTTGCATGGTTGAACGACTATAATATCTATACTCCCTTTAATTCTCATGAAAAATTCCAGTATGCTTGATTTGGGAAATTTCCAAAAAGATTTGAGCTAACTTACAAGATATTGTCATAAAATAAACAAATTTAACCAGACTAGCTAGAAAGAACTCTACAATCACCTGGTCTTTGAAGCGAGAAAAAGAAGATAACAGAACAAATCATACCTAATCCAACAAAGCCGAAATATGACACAAGAGAGCTCCATATCCTGAAAATTTCAAGCCTAATTCAATAAAATTGAGAAAGAAATAAGGAAGGAAGAGCACAAGAATCCAAAGGCCAGTTGTTCACATGACTTAAAGAACAAGACAGAAGTAAATTTTCTCCACAAACAAAATGAACACGAGTCCATGTATAACAATAATTATATTCAAAGTGACTAGCAGAGGATGGAAGCAAATGATGAGTCGATATAAAATAAGTGTGGAAGTAGAGAGCTCTGCATAACCAGAAAATCTCTGCACAATAGATAAACGAGCACTCACACTTCGCACTGACTAGGATGAAGCACCAATCTGCGTTTTGGAGAAAGGAACATTCATAGAGTAGAAATGAAAGTGTTTGTATGCAAATGGTGAGTTATTTTTCTTCTTATTTGTCACGCCATGTATATGGTAACTCCAATTTTTTTTTTTTTCTATTAAGAAGAACATTAACATATATATATAGAGTAAATACTCTTGGGGTTCACATTCCAAGGTCTCTTCATTTTCTTATTTTGTATTTACATATTTACACCATGTGTTCCCAATCCTAGAGGATTAAGTGTCAACATCACCCCTTTAATCTAAATTGGTGTTGATAAGTCCAAGCATCATTCTAAATATTTCAAACTTTTCTCTTCCAAGAGCTTTGGTGATGATGTCTGCAAACTACTCATTTGTGGAATAATGGCATAGGTGAATATTCTTGGCCTGAACATGATGTTGAATCAAATGATACTTTGTATTGATATGCTTGATTCGATCATGGAATTTGGGATTCTTGACCAATTTTATTGTAGAAGTATTCTTAATTAAAAGAGTAGAGTGCACTTGCTTTTCCTGCAAATCTTGAAGAATTTTCTTGAGTCACACAATATCCTTTGTTGCTTCTGCAATTGCCACATACTTTGCCTTTGTTATGGAATCTACTAGAACTAATTTTTTGTGTGACCTCCAAGAGACAACTCTTGATCAAAGACTCGTAACATAACCTGAAGTAGATACTCCATTTTCCTTATCACCATCAAAGTTTGAATCAGAGTATCCAATAGTGTTTAAGTAATCCACCTGTGTATATTTGAGTCCAAAGTCTCGAGTTCCCTTCAAGTATCTTAAGACTCTTCTTGCAGCGTGCCAATGACCCTCACAATGTTTTTGCATGAACTTAGAAAGGATTCCAATAACAAATGAAATGTTAGGTCTGGTAGTAGTGAGGTAGTTAAGAATTCCCATGAGTTGTATGTACTTGGTTGCATCCTCAAATTCATTTCATTCTTTAGATGAGAGATTTAAGTTTTGTTCCATTGGAGTGGACAAAGGGTTGCGTTCAACCGTGCCAAAAAATTTCAACAAATATCCAATGTACTTTCTTTGAGAGAGGAATATAAAAATATGATGTTGATTACTTCAATACCAAAATAGTAGTGATAATATCCAAATGTGTCATCTCAAGTCCTTTCCTCAATTCTTTCTTTATGGATGCAATATAATTTCATTGTTCCTTGTCATTGGTAAATCATCTACATATACCCCAAGATAGACAACAATTTTTCAAACTTTCTTGACAAATAAAGTTGCATCATCAAGATCAAAGTGTTTGAAACTTAGTTTTAGAAGATGATTAATCATTTTTTTATAACAGGCTCATGGTGCTTATTTGAGGCAATACAAGGACTTGATAAGCTTACATACTTTATACTCTTGTCCCTTCACAACAAAACCTTTTGGTTGAGACATAAAAATATTTTCTTTCAGATCTCCATTCAAAAAAGCATTTTTTGCATCCCTTTGATGGGCTTTCCATCCATTCTGAATTGCCAAGGAAAATAGAGTCAGAATGGTAGCTCATTTTGTTATGGGGGTAAAATTATCTTCATAATCTAGCCCTTCTTTCTATGCAAATAATTTTTCCATGAGCCATACTTTATGCTTTTCAAGTAAGCCATCTAATTTATACTTTTTCTTGAAGACCCACTTGCACCCAATCAGTTTGTTTCTAAATGGAGTGTCCACCATCTTCTAGGTTCCATTTTTTATAAGAGAATCATATCATTTATGCATTGGTTCTTTCCATTCATCATGATAAGCAACTTCTTTAAATGAATTTGGTTTGAAATTAGTAAAAAAATTTAATTCACAATCATAAGAAACACCCGTATCAATAGTTGAATCAGAATCATCTACATCACCTCCATTTTGTCTAGTAGAAATTTTTGTTCTTATCTTTCCAACCTCATCAAGTTGAACACTTTCAAGTGTCTTAGTGAGCCATTTTGGAGGACCTTTTTGAGATGGTCATAGTTTTTATCTTAAATGAGACGGGGCTAAATAAATATTTAGCCTTCCAATTCCCTTAATCACATCACTCAAAGCACCTTCTTGATCTGAAAGAGTGGTTGGAGATTCACGAGGGGGAGAGAGTTCTTTAGAAGGAGATTCCACACATTGATCCAAGATAGGGATTCCCCCTTCAATATGTGGAATCTCATTATCAAATTCTTGAAAATATTTTTCATGTTTGAATTTATCCAAGCGATCAAGTTGCCGCTCAAGAACTTTGTCAATCTTGGAGGATTCAAGAAAAATTACATCTCTAGACAATATAAACTTTTTATTTACTTCATTGGAGAGATGATATGCTTTGGAGGTATCTGAGTACCCAAAGAAGATACACTTTTGACCCCTTGCACCAAGTTTGTTTCCTTGTGCCTTAGGAATCAAGGAATAGCAAGTAGAACCAAATACCCTAAGATGCCTTACCGAAGGATTGTGTCCATACCTCATTTCATAAGGAGTCTTGTTTATGAGAGCATGAGATGGACATCTGATTTTTAATATACAGTGCACATAGAACTGCTTCAACTTAATACTTTTTTAAAAACACTATTGAACAAACCATATTTAATATTGTCTTTTTCATTCTTTCAACTACACATTTTGTTGAGGATTATAAGGCACGGTTGTTTGATGTTGAATTCCATGTTGGCAAAGATAGTTTTCAAATTCATTTGAAGTATATCCTTTTCCATTATTAGTACGAATGGAAACAATATGATATTGTGCATAATTTTCAATCCATTCATGAATTTTTTTAAGGTTTCAAGGCTTAGACTTGTTCTTCAACAAATATACCCAACACATTCTAGAGTAGTCATCAACAAAAGTCATGTATTTATTTCCATTGGCGGAAGGAACAGGAATAGGACTATAGAAGTGAGAATGAATCAATTCAAGATTTCTTTGTGCTTTGGAAAGAGAATCATGTAATGGTTGTTTGTTATGTTTTCCTAAGATACAAGCATCACATTGTTTTAGCTTCCTAGGAATGGTTGACAAACTAGTAACATCATTTCTCTTAATTAATAAACAAAGACTGTCATAATTTAGATGTCCAAACCTATGATGTCATAAGAGACTGGATGGAAATCTAGCTTCATTATACAAAGACTTGTATGTCAAGTTTTTTGCATGAGCAGAGGTTCCTTGAAACTTCAAGAGTCTTTATTCTTCTATTCTCGTCATGACAAGTGAGTTGTCTGGTGTTTTTCTTAAACATGTGAATGGAGTGCCCTTGAAAGAGGATGTGAACCAAGGACAACAATTTTCTTCATAGCTCTAGGAGGTAGAGAACATCATGTAGAAGAAATTCAGGGAGTCCAAACAATTTGAGATTAATGGTGCCAAGTCCAGATGACTTGAGTTTTGACTTGTCTGCAAAGTAGATTGCTCCATCTACATTGTCACTGAAATCTTCAGAGAAATATTTTTAAAAGTTCATGTGTTAGGTTGCACCTATTTCAAGAAATCATGCATATTTGCACGAAGAAAATGAAGTATTAAACAAGTCTTCAGTTACTCTAATATTGCAATGTGCCACAATATAATGAGCAGATTCAGGTGCTTTACCTTTCCCTAGATCTAGTGTTTTACCTTTCTCTTCCATTTTTTCTTGCTTGATTCTGTCCCAAGAGAGCTTACATGTGGATGCATTATGTCCATTTATATTGCAACATATACAATGAAGATCAATTATTCATCCTTAGTAATGTTTCCCCCCTACCTCTATTATTATTCTTTCCACGTCTTTTTCTGCCACCTCTTCCTCTAGATGAATCTTGTGCCTGATTCTTCTCTTTTTGTGCAAGGAACATAGCTCTTGAGAATACTAAGAACCTATCTTCCTCTTCCCAAAGTATTTCTCTTTCTGTAAACTTCTCCACAAGATTATTAAAAATAATCTCTTTAAGTTGGCCACTAGCTTGTAATGATCGAAGATGGTGAGAATATGTGAGATATAGTGCCTTAACGAAAATTGTGAGAAGAACATCCATTTTAACTATGGTGGCTTCTACATAATGCATAATAGCTATGATTTAAAAGGCTAGGGAAAGGGGATAATCATATTTCAATTCAAGAATTGAAGAGTTTGATCATTAGGTTGGTTACCTCAAGCTTTGAATGTGAGCCATATAAGTATTTCAACTTCTTTAAAGCATTAAAAGCAATGGTAATTGGTACAATGTGACGACTCGCCTATTTATTTACAAATGCAAAAATCAACATGTATTCCTTGCTATTATTTTTCTCCCATATGGAAATCTCTTTGTCTATTGTGGGCTTTCCAAGTGGATTGTCACATTTTTCTTCGCATACACCTTTCCATAATTCATTGAAAATGAGGGTATGCTTTATCTTTCTGGACCATTCATGGTAAATCTCTTTGCCAATGAAAACTACTCAAACTATTGAGATGAGAGAATGTATCTTCAATTACAACTCTATCTTAATATTTGACACAATGTAAGTGGAGACATGATTGACAAATACATTAATCAAATAGATCCACTAACCATTAACAAAAATAGCATGAATGGAGGACTCGCTTGATCCATGCTCATTGTACTCGCTGCGCTTTGACAAGGTTAGCGAAACTAAGGAGAGAGGTCTTAAAATTTCTCCACAATATTTTCAATGGATTGATATTCCTTCCTTGGGTCTTGTATTAATGGAAACAAAAATGAACCATAAAGGCTTGATAATTTTATGAGAACGAAGATTAGGGCGCTGCCAAAATCATGGCCTGCAGGTGCATCCATTTCAAAGAAAGTGTAGCCAATTTTTTCTGGACTTGATTGTGAATAGTCTCAGACGGACCAAGGAGTCTCAGTAGTGGTGGTTGACTCAAAAATGGAGTCTCAGATATTACAAGACATGAATTCTCTTAATGCTCAAAGTTTAGTCCAAAAACACAATACCACCAACACGATGCTCTCAATGCTTTATTTCAACAACTATGATTTCACAGACTCCTTCGCAAAGACTTCATTGACACGGTTTTAAAACTTTGTGACCCATACTTCCCACCTCCTCACCTAGGCATTAGAAGAGACTATGCCATAATCACGACCTCCTCTAGGCTTTCATTGTAAAATGAAATGATATTGACTGTCCCTACAAAGTCCAGATTTTCACATGAAGACTATGAGGATATTATCATCAAAAAAAATTTCCATAGTGGGATTGTAATCACTAGTGGTAGAGGGAAACCCAACAGTCAATGTACATAGATATTTGGGTATGCAAGCCCGACTAGAATATTAAGGATTTAAGTGTATAAGTGATGTGCAGATGTCATACTAGCATTTTTGAAGGGAGGAGGTTTCTCTATAGAGTTGTGTTTCATGCTAGAGTGTTAGAGCGTTGGTAGAGAGGATAAAGCGTCAGAAAGGAGTTACAAGGTAGGAAGGAAAGCCAAAATTGGAACCTGTAGACCTGTGCTCTAATGCCATGTTAGGCCAAGTATATGGTAACTCCAAAAATTAGTTTCTCTATTAAGAAGAACATTAATATATACACACAAATGAGAGACTCTTGGGATTCACATTCCAAGGTTTCTTCGTTTTCTTTTTTTTTTACTTCATATTTACACCATATTTTCCCAATCTCGAAGGATTAGGTGTCAATAGTATTGACAAGTGAATCTCGAGAGTAAACCATTGGGGTTATCTTTCGTGCCTTCTTTGGATCTGATCATATTGTCGCGTAAATATGGTAGGCAGTGGTAGGACTTTGTAGAAATTATGGTGTAGAATTGCAACTGCTCATGAAATTTTAATCTAAATCACAAGACACAATCCTACTCTACTACTCTACGAAATTAAATTCACAATTGAGAACATCAATCACAAACATGCAATAAGAAATAACACACATGAACACAGTATTTTTCCAGGGGAAAGCAATCTGCTAAAATCTCCTTATGGTTGTTTGCATTAATTTAAGGTGTATTACAATTACTAGCTCAATCTGAGCCCAAACTGCAAGTGAATAACCTATCTCTCGGCTGAATGAGAAGATCTAACCCATACTTAGTCAATTTCTACATTAGCTTGAGCTCCTATTTCCTTGCGCAATTCCAAAGGAAATTAGGCCCCTATCATTTAAGATTTTCCTCCAAAATTCTTGCGCAATTCCCAAGGTTGATCATCTGACTACATGCAACAAATGTACACTCAAGACTAGTCTACAACTGATGTTACACTACCTTGGAATCTCCACCACAGTTGGGGAGCTCGAATTATCTGCATGTACTAGCTATTTTAGGTTGATAGATCGGTTAGCTGGATAATCATTGAGTTAGAATGTTGCCCCACTGCACAACTAACCCTCCACTAGTTAGAACTAGTTAAACTAAAAAACAACTTGAAATAATTGACCTTGATTGCTACAAATTAGCAATCACACATGCTTAACTGAACTCCAACTCCTCTAACTCGAATTTACTGAACTAACTAAGTGACAAGAGCCATGTCAAACAAGTTAACTACATCCAAGTTGTTTGCTGATGTGGAAATACAAATTTTCTTGATTTGACCAAGGCAAAATCAAAATGAGACTTTCTTGCTACATTTTTCAACACTCCTCAGTAAGAAAGGGATTATCAACAACCCGTATCCTACACCTGTGGAACTTGAACTTCCCTCTCGGCAAATCCTTTATTAAAATGTTAACATATCGTTCATTTGTCGGAATGTATTGTAGCAACATTATCTGCCTCTGCACACAACCTCGTAAATGGTGATACTATATGCTTGGATCGATCATGAAATACAATATTCTCATAGAGCTTGATGCAACTCTCATTATCACAATAGATCACAATTGGATCCATCATCTCACCAAATAGTCCCACAAGTATCTTTGTCATCTAGATTTCCTCACATGTTGCTTGACTTACAACCACGTATTCTGCTTCTATTGAGTTGAGCGCCACAAATCTTTGCTTCCAGTTTTACCAGGAAATAGTTGCGGACCCAACACTAAAAATTCCACCTGATGTACTCTTTCAGTCGTATGGACTCCCTGCCCAATATGCATCTATGAAGCCACACAAATTCACTCCCTTTTTTCATCTGTACCATAATCCAAACTAGATAATGCATCTAAGGTACCGTAAAACATGCTTAGTTTCCTTCCAATATAATTTGGTTGGCCTAACCATAGCTTGGCTCAACTGGTTGACTGCATAGAACATATTTGGTCATGTGTTAACAAGATACATTAGCGAACCCACTAACTGTCCATAAATGGTAGCATCCACTTCCTCACCTGAAGTGGCATCCTCCTTCCTCCAGTTGGTCGCTAAATGTGTCTCCATGGGTTTACAACTCTCCATGTGGAATCTAGGTAGTATCTCATTGGCATACTTGCCTTGAGACATAAATAATTTCCCATTGCCTTACCATACTTCCAACCCAAGGAAGTAGTCCATGAGGCCTGTGTCCTTCATTTCAAATTCTCTTGCAAGATCTAATCAGCTTCTCATCACCAGTTAAAATAAAATCATCAACATATAAGACAATAATAAGCAATTTACCTTCTACCAAGATGTGATAGAGATTTCCATCCGCTTCACTTTTGGTGAAGCCCAAACCACTGAGATAGTTGTCGATCCTAGTGTACCAAGCACGGGATGCTTGTTTGAGACCGTATAATACTCACTTGAGTCTGCACACATGAGGCACTTGATCAAATGTATCAAAGCCTTCTAGTTGCTCGATCTTCACCTCCTCCTCAATAACAACATTGAGAAATGTTTCTTTTACATCCATCTAGTGGATCTTCCTCCCCATCTACGCAGTCAGAGCAAGAATTTCTCTAATGGATGAATATCTTGCTACAGGAGAAAACGTTTCCTCGTAGTCAATTCCCTCAACTTGAGAGAATCCTGTGGCCACAAATTTGGCCTTATACTTCTCTATGCTTCCATATGCTGCATGCCTAACCTTGAAGATCCAACTCGAACCCACAATTGATTTATCTATCAGCCTTGGGACCACTTCCCAAACACTATTCTTTACAATCGATTCATATTCCTCCACCATTACATCTACCCAAAAAAATTTCTCAATTGCTTCCTTGAAAGAGGTTGGATAAATCTCTACAAGCTCAGTCATTAGAACCATGTAGCTAGTGTACCTCTCAAGTGACCTCCTTTGTCTGTGAAAATTTGAAGGAACTCCCACATTCTCCCTCGCATCCTGCACAAGTCTATCAGCTTCCCTGGTTCTTTTTCTTCCTTCTCTAGATATTTCTTCTTGAGTGGATGTCTCCACTCTCTACTCCTCAATTTTTGGTTGCTCCACAACTTCCTGAGGCTCCTCCTTTAGAGCTAAGAGCTCCTCTTTTGGTGAGATCTGAAACTCTCTCTCAAAAGATCACCACATCGCTTTCTCCTCATCAAACTTTACATTCCTTCCCACAACTGTCATTCTAAGGGAAGGTAAGTACACATAGTAATTTTGTTGAGTTTTGATGTAACCCACAAAAACTCCCAACTCTACTGTCGGCTCAAACTTATTCCTCGAATATTTGGAGACATGGCAGTAACTAGAGGCTCCAAAAATTCTAAAGTGAGACACATTTTACTTTCTACTCGAGAATGCCTCCTCCAATGTAATCATACCAAGAATCCGATGAGAGCTCCAATTATACAAGTAGATTTTTGTGTTGCATGCCTCTGCTCACAAATGTAGTGGTAGGCCTTGGTCATGCAACATAGTTCTAGCAGCTCCCACAATGCTATGGTTCTTCCTCTCAGCTACCCCATTATGTTCTGGGTTTTGGGGTGTTGTTAGCTCTCTTCGAATGCCTTCTTTTGCACATATTTCCTTGAATTCATTTGAAATATACTCACCTCCATTGTCACTACTAAGATCCTTCACCTTATTTTCAGTTTGTTTCTCAATTAGTGCCTTGAATTCTAAGCACTTGGAGAATGTATCATCCTTCTTCCACATTAAGAATATCCAACAATTCCTTGAGAAATCATCAATATAAATGACAAAATATTTGTGGCTAGTAGTGGAGACGGTCGAGAAAAGTCCACAAACATCAAAGTGCATCCTTTCCAAGACTGCATGTGCTTTGTTGTCCCGATCATGGAATGTGGATTTTGCATACTTCCCCAAGGTACAACCTTTGCAAACATCTTGTTTCTCAAGTGCTCCTTTAGGGATACCAGTGATTATTTGTTGAATAATCTTCAAGGTGCCATGATGAAAATGACATCTAGCTTATACAGGTTCTTCACAGGAACCTCGATCTACTTCACCTGTCCAGTGACTATGTGCCTCAGGAATGCTTTCCCTTTGCTGAAGATCCCATCATAACCACGATCTTCCAAAACTGTTACAGAGATGAGATCCTTTTTTAGGCTTCGAACAAACATGACACTGTTGAGGAGAAAAGGGGATCCCAACTCCCTCTGAAAGGTGACTGTACCAATCTCGATCGTGTTGTACCTTCCTTCGTCCCCCAAATCAATATGCATCTAGATATATTTCTCCTCCAGGTCACTGAAAAACTCTTTACACCTTGTCATGTGGAACGAGGCACCAAAGTCCAAGTACCACACGATCATCATCATTGTGTTGGCCATGCATGCGATAAGGGTGAAGTTAAGCTTGAAATATGAATCCAAAGCTTCACCTGTTGCTCCTCCTGAGTTCTTCTTGCTCAAAGTTTTGTGTGGACACTTTGTGGCATAGTGCCTGAATTCATGACAATTGAAGCATTTATTTTGGACAAGTTTTTCTTCTTGCCCACTTGGTTGGATTCTGGTTTGGTTTGAGATTTCTTCCCTTTACCCTTCTTTCCCTTTCCAACCAATGAAAATTTTTCTTCGTCCTCACCCTTGGATGAGGTTCCATATCTAGTATTCCACCTGATCTCCTCTTGTACCAAATCAAACCATAAGCGTTCCCAATTGGATAATTTCTCCCTCCCGTTCATCGAATCTTGGTAGCTATGCCAGCTTTTGGGAAGGCCTAGAAGAGCTAGGCTTACCAAGTCATCTTCTGCAACATTAACACCAACCCCTCCAAGTTCATCACAAAATTGTGTAAAATTGCTTGGATACTGCGGAATAGTGTCATTCTTCGACATCTTGATATTTTGAAATTTATCCTTGAGCGTCAGTTTCCTGTGGTCATTGTTATTTTTGAACAATTATTTTGGTTCCTTCCAAATTGCGAAATGAGTTTCTTACCCATGGAGATTTTAGACAATGTGATTGCATACTCCCTCCAATATTATTCTCCTCATTTTGGCTACATATTTCTTCCCTTGAGTTAGGTTTTGTGCATCAGATGTTTTTGGTTTTGCAATATCTGTCTTGACATATTCTAGCAATCCATTGTCATCCAACACTGCTTCCATGCAATCCTTCCATGCAATCCTTCCATGCAATGAAATCGAGCTGCCTTCCAAGGCATACTCTAATCTCAATTTGTTGAAGGTCATCTTTCCAACTCTGAAGAGATCCTGATATACTTAACTGCAAATTTCAACCTCCTAAGAAACAACTTCAAATTTCTTGTTCTAATGTGAATCTTGCTCTTATACCATGTAGAAATTATGATGTATAATTGCAACTGCTCATGAAATTTTAATCTAAATCATAAGACATGATCCTACTCTACTGCTCTACAGAATTCAATTCACAATTTAGAACATCAATCACAGACATGCAATAAGAAATAACACACATGCACACAATAATTTTCTAGGGGAAAGAAATCTACTAAAAACCCCTTATGCATGCTTGCATTTAAATCTGATGAATAGACATGTATTACAATAGCTCAATCTGAGCTCAACCTGCAAGTGAATAACCTAGCTTAATCTCTATGCTCAATGAGAAGCTTTGACTAGGACTTACTCAATTTCTGCCTCAACTTGAGCCCCTATTTCCTTGCGCAATTCTTGAGGAAATTAGGCCCCTATCATTTAAGAATTTCCTCCAAAATGCTTGTGCAATTCCCAAGGTTGATCATTTGACTTCATGCAACACATGTACACTCAAGACTAGTCAACAAGTGATCTTATACTGCCTTGGAATATCCACCACAGTTGAGGAACTTGAATCCTCTACATGCACTAACTATCTTGGGTTGATTTATCAGTTAATTGGATGATCACTTAGTTAAATTGTTGTCCCATTGCACAACTAACCTTCCACTAGTTCCTCCAACAATTAGAACTAGTTTAACTAAAAAAAACTTGAAATAATTGACCTTGATTTCTACAAATTAGCAATCACACATGCTTAATTGAACTCCAACTCATCTAACTCGAATTCACTGAGCTAACTGAGTGACAAGATCCATGTCACACAAGTTAACTGCCTCCAATTTGTCTATTGATGTGGAAATACGAATTTTCTCAATTTAACCAAGGCAAAATCAAATTGAGACTTTCTTGCTACATTTTTCAATAGACTTTAAGAAGACATGATTCCAATCTTAATACTTCATTGCATACATATATCTATATCTATATA